>OU015503.1:16229939-16262439 GCA_907164885.2 Dolomedes plantarius | reverse complement strand
CCGATCCTCGAAAAAAAATGGCCGACAAATATACAGGAAAATCGGTGTATTTTTTTTCTCATGAAAGTACATAAATGTTACATATTTGGATAGAGCTTCGGAAACTGATAATTTTTTCTGGGTACACTTATTCTGATAATTCAATAGTTTTAGAGATATTTTCATTCTAAAATCACTCACTGCTGAGAAACCAAATCATCTTTTGCAGTGGTGCTGCCATCTGTCGGCAGCGACGGGAATGAAAATTTAAAGGAATTGATTTGATTTATTCACTTTGATTTAATACATTTGAGGGCTTTTTTTTTTCTCTTGTGGGGCCCGAAGTACAAAAATATGTTACACGGATGGCTTGAGAGTAGCTAGGCGAAGCACGAGCTTAGCCGGGCTTCGCCCGGCTAGTACTAAATAAGTCCTGTTTTCAAATTATTTCTTTTTAATAAAACGCAGATCAAGCAAGCGCTAGATCTAGCAATTACTAGTTAATCCCCGGAGAGCCACGATGTGGACACGTGAACTCCACGAGACTAAATTAGGCCAATTAAATAAGTAATTTCGGCCCCCTGGTGGCAAGATCACATAACGGTCATTTAATATTTGTCTGAACAGAAGTCTTCTCTCTCTTCTTCTAACTTAAATCTGTCATGTAAGCACTGCTGTTTCCCCGTCCAGTCCTGCTGCGGACGTCCCATCTCCAGTGATATTATGGAAGGCCACGGCTCTTCTCCTAACTTTTTGCATGTAGCCGTATCAGCCGCACTGATCTTTATAGCCCGAAATAGGGCTATAAAGATCAGTGCGGAATCTGTTGCGCCATCTACTGTTAATTCACGATGCTGGCTCACCTCGGTGATTTCAGTTGTAGGCATCGAATTCTCGGTTCCCAAGCGCTCCAATCACTTTCTTCATTTCTTTACTTCCTGTCCTATGATGGTTCCTCGCGCTGCTTACTATCTGAAAGTCTGCACTAGAGGGTCTGGCCCAGGAAGTGCAATTATACCATTTTCCCTATGGTCCTATGGTTGCGCCATCGCTTTACAGAAGAAAGGTCATCAATGGGATTTTTTCCACTTACATGGCCACCTCGCTCTCCGGACCTTACCCATGTGACTTCTTTCTGTGGGGTTATTTAAAGTCCAAGGTGTATCTTGGTGGAGTCTCTAACTTGGCGTCACTAAAGGACAACATATCACGGACTGTGATGAACATTCCTGGTGAAATGTTACGCTTAATGTAACTTAATGTTCAGGTTGCAATGTGTCGTCCTTCAGGTTGGTGGTCACTTTGAAGGAGGGAGAGATGATTTTGCTGCATAAAGCGGTGTTGCAGTGAAAATTTTTTGTTATTCATTTGTCTGGTTATTACAACATTTTCGGTATCCACCCCTTATATTTATAGCCCAAAATACTAGCATTGCTGTCGATTACGTAGTCGTGAATTTGCATTTTGACGCTTTACTTGCGTTTGGTGCAAATTCTCGGATGCCACGACAACAACAAAGCCATATCTTCCCTTATTGGCGACTTTTGGAACTTTTTTTCACAGAAACTATTTCCCATGTCGTCCTTAGTCTCTCTATAAATTTTGGTGGAATTCTGGTTGATAGATCGCGCTACAGAAGGCTCTGAGTAGTGTCAGTTTAAAACAAATTACCCTGTGAATATACAGAGGCTGTTCACACATTTTTTAGACGATGTATATTGTATTCACAAAACTAAATTACATAAAATTCTTGTGTTTTAAATGTTATATTTGACATCCCTTATTCTGAACTATCTTTCGACACCGCAATTTCCAGGATAATAATGCCTTTTGAAGTGTCAGAAGAGGTATTCTATCCCATTCCTCCTGAACAGCTTTCCAGAGTCCTGTAAGGGTTTTGGGACGACGTTTGGATAATGCAGATTTGGATAAGTCCGAAAGCACAAAAATCCATAGGTGATACATCGGGAGATTTAGTAGGGATATCAGTGAAGGGTATGGTCTTGATACCAGTTTTTTTGTTCCATTTCTTTTAGGAAATTTACAGTGGATTTTGATGTGTGACTGCTAGCTTTGTCCTGGTGGAGTCTCACAGATTGATGGCACTGTGGGTAAAGCGATGGTATTTCATTCAGAAAAATTGGCGATAAAATATGTTCCTGATAGTATTTGGAGTTAATCTTGACATTTGTTTCCACTCTCTTTATTTTTAACTTGCCATTATAAGAAAAAACCAGCAACAATCATGAATCCCTTAGAAAAACTTTCTTTCGATTCTTTGAACCATGTACTTAAATTTTTTTCTCCCCTTTTATAATAATAAATGGCTCTTTTTTTGTTGCAATCATTTAAATACACCCATGATTCATCTATTGTGACAATTGTTTTCCATTTTTCTTTGGATAAGTGTTTCTCATATAGAATTCTGCAGCGTGTCCTGCGTTCAGCGATAAGATTTGGAAGAAGACGATGCACATTGCGTTTTTTCGCTTTCTTAAGATTTAAATCAACGTTTATCATTTTGTTTACAGTGGACACCGAGCAATTTAATGATTTTGCAACTGTCCTTTGACTAGGGGGATTTTCTTTTAACATTAAACAACGTACCTTTGCAATAGTCGAAGATGTCCGTTTTTTCCTTGGATACTTGTTTGGAATTTTTGTCCCACTTGAGGCTCCAATTTCACGTTTTTTTCCTTTCTTGTTGACGATATTACCTATCGACGCTTTAGATATCACAAAACCACGACTCTCACATCGTTTTTGGATAACGGAGTATGCATATTTCTCTTCGGAAAGAGCATAAATGTAGCCTTCGAACCACTGCTTTGTTAAAAACGCCATCTAATATATAAAAATGAATGTTTGTATCTCTGTAATTGTATAGAAATCCACAGTTTAGGAGCAACGATCGTGAAATTTTACATACAGGCGTCTTTAAAAACAGCCGAGGGTCTGAAGAACTTCAAAAATCGAAATTAATTACCGTTGATTTTTAATTAATAAAAAACCAACAATTTGTAAGCTGTTACACTTTGTGGAATCACCGCTCTGAATATGGCGTCCACGTTAGGGTTAGCAAACAGCGAGCGAAAAGATAAAAATAAATAAAATCAAAAAGTTTCAAGTTATATATTAAACCAGAATAATAAATGAAAATAATAATCTTTCAAGTCAGATTTTATACTCTAAAATAAATCGGATCCAACGGCATATTGACACTCTCACACGCGATGGAAAATTCGAATCAACCACGCTAAGTGTCACGATCTTTTTTAATCGCTACTGCAATCCTCCTAGCTTATGTCTCTGTGTCTATTGAAGAGTTAAAGACTAAGCTTCTATCCTGCTAACTTATTTCTCACTTAAAACTCCTCTTACTCCATAAATGTATGTATATTCACCAACCCATAGCAACTTTCCAAAAAACTCATTGCGTATATTTCTTAGTTTACTCAACAGTGTTGTGCGTAATCGTGGCGTAGTAGTTAAAGCGAATCGTTTGGTACCCCGTAAGTCTCGGGTTCGAGTATGGGATCGTGCAAATTTTGCTAAACCTGTATTTTCAGCTTTTTTATGAAGGCTTTTTTATTTCAGCTTTTATTTTATTATTTTTTTAATTATTATCTTTATTTTATTTTATTATTTTTTAAATTATTATTTTTATTTTATTTTATTATTTTTTAAAATTTTTTTTCAGCTTTTTTATGATGAAAGACCGAATATAGCTGAAATCTGAGGAGTTTATTATACATTTATATATTTTAATTGGTTTTCATATTATTAATGTGTATAACATTTCGTATGCTTTTTTTCTATGTTATTTATACTGTGTTTAGTTTTTTAATGGATTTTGGTAGGTTTATTATAAATAGATGGCTCCACTATTTTAAACTTTTAGTATTCCATAAACCAGGTGTTCCTAAACGAACGGTACATTCAAATTCAATAC
Organism: Dolomedes plantarius; assembly: GCA_907164885.2. NCBI lineage: Eukaryota > Metazoa > Arthropoda > Arachnida > Araneae > Dolomedidae > Dolomedes > Dolomedes plantarius. Next base: position 16,258,508 of record OU015503.1, on the reverse strand, counting down.
AATGTCAGTGTATGCAATTAATGCCAATATATATATATATATATATATATATATATATATATATATATATATATATATATATATATATAATAAATACGACGATCAATGTATACGATTGATGTAAAAAAAAACAAAAAAAAATATATTAATAAAAAAATTGTAAGGGATATTTTTATAGACAAAATAATGTAGAAGAAAGTATTCAAATTAAATCTCATAGGACATACTAAAGAATATAGTACAGTTAATGTAGTACAGTTTGAGGAACATATCTTTTACATTATTTTAATATTTTTTTTAATAATGTCCAATCGTCTGCCGCATTAGCAAGAAAAAAATGTATTTTTTTTGCCTATTTCGTTGTTATGTGAAGATAAATTTATTTAAAGTAACAGAAAAAGGAATCACGTGATCAGCGTTTAATAAATTAACCTTTTACATGCCAATGTTCCTTTTTTGGAACACCATGTTTAATATTTTTTTAAAAATAAAGTGTGATATCTGTCAGTTTGAAAAAATTACCGTATATTATAGAAGGCATGATTGATTTTTTGACTTTTTTTTTCAAATATGAATATTTTAGCGTAGAAAAATTTCTAAAAATCAGCTTTTTTCACAATTTTTACAGTACGTAAGAAAAAAATTCTATAAAATTCCTAAAAATTCAAATCCACCCAAAAATTTCCCCATCGTACTTGCAAAGGACAAGTTTAACGAGTTAATAAAATAAATTAAAATAATAACAAGAAATATTTCCTCAAGACTGCGTAAAAATGCAATGTTCCAAAAAAGGAACAATGGCATGTAACGATATACAAAAGCAGTGATATCACACGTGATCAGTGATTCTGCCGTCTGATTACTTAGAAAATTCAGCCGAACTTACAAAGCTGCATGCCCTACAAAAAGGAAACTCTTTAGACGTCGACGCAAATGGCATTCGGCAGTTTCTTGGATTACTGTTGTTTAGTGGCTACCACTCAGTACCTGATGAAAATACATATTGGAGCTCTCAGGAAGATTTGCATATCCTAATTGTTAACAATACAATGCCCAGAAATAAATTTCGGATGTTAAAATTATTTCCACATTGTTGATAATAGTAAATTGAAACCAGGCGATAAATTAGGAAAAATTTCTCCCTTTTATAAAGAGGTGGGAAAAAATTTTCGTCAATTTGGATTTTTTCATGAAAATATGAGTATCGATGAATCCATGGTTCCGTGTTATGGACATCGTTCGGCTAAGGTATTCATACGTGGAAAGCCAATTCGCTTTGGTTTCAAAGTTTGGATGATCTGCTCAGCAAATGGTTATCCTTATGCTATGTCTATCTACGGTGGAAAAAGTTCGAAAAATGAAAATTTGCCACTTGGATCAAAAGTTGTCTCCGAACTATTATCTTTTATTGACAATCCAGAGAAGCGCAAAATATTTTTCGATAACTTTTTTTACATCGTACAGTCTGCTAACAGATTTATCTAACAAAGGCTTTAAGGCAATCGGCACAGTGCGAGATTCCAGAACGGGACAATGTTCTCTTAAAACAGCAAAAGAAATATCGAAATTTCAACGTGGAGAGTTTGATTACCGATGCGATGGAGAAGTTTATATGTGCTATTGGAACGATAGTTTTGTTGTAACTATTACATCAAATTTTATCACTCACGAACCATTAGGAAGAGCAAAAAGATATGTCCGAGCTAAAATAAAAGTTGATTTTCCTTAACCTTACATTATAAAATTATATAATAAAGGAATGAGTGGAGTACACCTGTTGGACCGACTTCCTGAAAGTTATCGACCAAAGTTACGCAGCAAATATGGTACTTTATTCCTTGATCATAGTGTGGCATGTAAAAGGTTAAATTCTAAAAATTAATCTTTAAAAATTCACCAAAAATCATAAAATGGAGGTAAAGATTCGAAAAAGATTTCATATTAAAGGAATTTTTATGATCTTTTTCGTGATATAAATTTTATAACCCTCAAATTATTATTATTTTAAATGCAAACTTAAAAAAAGTTACTAAAACAACTCAAAAATTTAATTTTAAAAAAATCTAAAAAGAATTTTTCAAAAATCTTTCTTAGTGCACTCCTACACTAAAAGAAGAATCGCCATGCAAATTTTCAGCCCTTTTATTTCCCGCGGTTTGGTCTGTACGTTGTATGTCAGTCAGTCAATCAGTCAGTCAGTCAGTTAGTTACGGAACTGTTTTATATATATATATATATATTATTATTACTATCTTTATATCGTAACGTTAACTTCATGCGCACGCATTATTTTCCTATGCTTTTTTTTATCTTTATAATAGCGTAATTTTCATATGATTTTAAACAACAATAATTTTTAACTGGCATTCAATTCGATGTTAAAACTTTATATTTACACCCTATTTAAAAGAAGTAGGGTGTAAATTTTCAAAGAGAATGTTTCAACACCCAACTTCAAAGAAGTAGGGTGTAAATTGTAGGGTAGAAAGTTGGTAAAATCAAAATTTTGTGTAATGTACTTAATTTCTCGATTAAAAGTAGTTTTTTTCTAAAAATGAATTTATTTCGCTTGAAAAGCTAAATATTTTATGCACGCGGTTTATATTATTATTACTATCTTTATATCATAAAGTTAACTTCATACGCGAGCATTATTTTCATATGCTTTTTTTATTATTATCTTTATAACAGATTTATTTTCATATGCTTTTAAACAACTATCGGTTTTATTCATATCATGTTGGTTTTTTATTAATTAAAAATTAAGGGTAATTAATTTCGATTCCGGAAGTTCTTATTATCTTTATTTTCATATGCTTTTTCATTTACGAATTATTCAAATGTTGGTTAAAAAACTTATGTAATTCATACATTTGCGTGAGTTTAATTATTGTAATTAATAAATTTATATTTCTGGAGAGGATGTTTCAGGTTTTAGTGGTACTATGATGAAAGGCTGAATCTACCAAAATTCTGAGGAGTTTATTATGGAGAGAAAAGGAATTTAATATGTAGAGGATGTTTATAGGAGTTTAATATGGAGAGGAGTTGAATGGTTTGCAGCCCTCAATCAAACACTTCATTTTTTAAGAGGCAACGCTACAGTCATATCATGGTTCTATTGGAAATTTCAGCTAAACCTGTAATTTCAGCTTCTTTTTTTGCCCAAATGATAAAAGGCTAAATCTAGCTGAATTCTGAGGAGTTTATTATAATTTTATATATTTTTTATTGGGTTTTCATTTTATTCATGTGTATAAGATTTCACATGTTTTTTTCTACGTGTTATTTATAACGTGTTTAGTTTTAAATTAATTTTGGTTAGCAAACATTAGACAATTTGACATTTTTACTTTTCGGATTTTAGTGCTTCAATGATGAAAGGCTGAAATTCCTGAATTCTGAGATGTGTATAACATTTCACATATACTATTTCTATGTTATTTATACTGTGTTGATTTTGGTTAACAAATATTGTTAAAATCCCGGGCAATGCCGGGTACTTCAGCTAGTTTTGAATAAAAACAAAACTTTCAAGCCGCAGATTATAATTTTGACTTTTAAAAACATAGTACAATTGCAATTATTTCTTTTGCAGCAAACGATATTTTATTACCGCTTACAAAAATCGTCTAATAAATGTGCGAACAGCCTCTGTATATATGCGTGTGTGTGTGTGTGTGTTGGTTGAAATATCAGTTTTTAAGGAAAAACATAGTAGTCTGCTGAGGATTAAAAACCGTCAGTTTAAAGGCATTCCCCAAATAAAGTAGAAATATGTTTCAATCACTGCAATAGAAAAAATTATAATTGCTAAAAATAATCTGCAAATAAATAACAGACGACAGACTCAGCTTCGAAATACCCTCTGATTTTCAAAATAAAAGCAATGCTTAGAAATAGTTCCTTTCATGAAAAATATTCAATTTACTTTCATTATTCTTAAATGTTTTTAAAAGTGATTACTTTTCTCGGTATTGCAATATCAGACAAAATTTCGTGATAGATATTTCTGTAGCGATTTTTTTTTCTTTTGGGCGGTATTACTTGTAAAGAAATAAAGATATAATGTAATACAAATAGTTCTTGTGAAATTCCAAAATATTTTTCTCAGAAACCGCATTTAATAAAATATGATTCGCTTGTTTGTTTGATTCCGAGAATTCCATACCATGATCTCAAATTTCAATTTCAAATGAATTGGTGTTCCGTCCTGTCTGTTGCCAATTCCTATTTTGCTAATTTAATTTGTTTTCAGCATTTCATTGCTATGTTTTTAATATTTTCATAATTAGATCTTTACGGAACGAAGATATAGACAAAAGAAGGAAAGGTAAATAATTTCCATACTTTTGTGAAAACACTGCATTCTTAATTTCATTTTCGCGGATAATTTACACAAAAAAAAATCAAGTACATAAACGACAATTAAGGTAATTGTAAATAAAAGGGAAAGGGGTAGTTTGTAATTAGACAGATCTTTTCTTCAAAGTTTTGGTTACACAGTGAAAAAAAAAAATGCTTCGTTTCATGGGGCATTCATACAATAGCGAACAACAAAATATAGTTTCTATGTGAATATGCAGCTAAAATTTTCCAAACCTGATAAATATTTGTTGTAAATAGTTGTAAATATTTTTAAACATTTGTAACTATTCTTTATTTCTCCTTAATTTTGGTTTTATTTGTGTTAAATACCGTTTATTTCCAGTCATTTAGCGTTATATCTCAATATGTAACCATTTAGCGATTTTTTTAGAACTTTGGCGAACTTAGCGACAAATTTGAAAATTTTTGGTGACTATTTTGAGTGTTCGGAGAACCAACCAGATTCCGCTTAGGTCGTCACTGATCTTTTGATTTCAGAATATGACCTTTTAGCGATATTTTCGAAAATTTTGACGAGCTTGGAGATAACTTTAGTGACTTTTGGGTATCCAGTGAACCAGTCAGATTTCACCTAGGTGGCGCGGTTATTGAGTTCTGGAGTTTCCTTTGCCGGACGAAGGCCGAATCGCTAGGGCGCTGGCATTCGGTACCAAAATCTGTGGGTTTGAATCCCACTCTTGTCTTGGACGTTTGTAGCCGTTCGGAATGAGCTTTAATACTTCCAGGGATAACAACCTCCACAGTGCAGATTTTTTTCCCGTCTTTTTTAACCTAAAGAATCTTGAAAAATTTTCAAATTAAAGGTTGCAAAATGTTTTTACTTCTTTAAACTGATAACAGAGGGCAGTACTAACCACTTTTCTGTTCATTTAAGTGGAATACATTGAAAGCAAGTGAAAAAACACTATATTTAAGCGTTTGCACTCTGCAAACGGTGCCCCTCACAGGGTTAAGCAGCAGGTCCCGGTTTAATTAGCCCTCGTGCAGAAAAAATTGATCGTAGTTCACTCCACACCAAACCAAACCAAACTGGAATTTTCCATATCTTGAAGAATCTAGAATGTCGCAAAGAATAATTACCTGGAGTCCTCATTCACAAATAGTCGAATGAAACGTAACAATATGTTGCAACAATTAATATCATTATATTATAATTTTTTCAGGGGAATAGATTTCAGTTGAATAAACCGAATGTATTAATACGGCAGACAAGGAGATAAATAAATTTAATGAGAAGTAAAATGAGCTATGTCTCGAAGATCAATCCGTATGTGTATCTCATGGCTGTAAAAACTTTACTTCTTCCGTTTTGGGAACTGATTGAGAATCACTCCTTTTAGACTTTCCAACTCGATTTCCACACACTTAGTTTCTCTTTTATGTTTATCAACTTGACAGTACTAATGACTTATCGTTCTGGTACAGGACTGCTGTAAAATAAAATTGTAAAACTTTGATCGAAAAATAAAAACGGGTTGCGATGCATTTGGAAGAATGGTGGCTGCAGTTTTAAATGGGGGTAAAATGAGGGAATTGGGGAAAATGTGGGTCGCTTTCGGCTCTTGGATTGGCTAAGACCGCGAGTGAGCGGTGTCAAATGGCATCTGGACTTGTTTAAGGAGGAGTGAAGTGTCCTAAGGACACTAGGAGGAGGACCGGTTGGCTGGACCTGCGGATCTGAAGTCGGGAGGTTGCTGTCGCGGCGACCTGATGTCAGTAGTTATTTTTGCCGAATCACCTGACATGCTGGGGACGGTTTATATTTCGAATTTTATCGTTCCTCGTACATAACTGCTTTTTTAATGATGGGTAAACAAAAATTTCGCAAATATGTAATTTATAGCAATCAAAACAAAATCGATTAAATTACAATTATTACAGTGAAAACCTGGAAGTGTACTGCAATCTGAACTACCATAATACAAAGCAAAACCCCCCTAAGAATAAATATAATCGAATAAAATGCTCCCCCCCCCTCATATGACTTAAAATGTGTACTGTGTTGTACTTTATAGGAGCATGGGGCAAACTAGGGGCTAGCTCGTTGGAATCCTTCTTTGAGGGGACTCTGTTCGAATCCCTACAGGTTCCACCGAATACTCTTTGGTCTAAGCCGGATATAGGAATTCTAAATTCGTAGGCCGGAAAGACCTGCCGTGTGGTTTGTTGGTGGGAGAAAGGTATGAGTCCAGCTGACGTCTTCCCTGAGGGTGCTAGGTCAAAATTTCTGTGTCTGTGGGTGGTAAGTCCGACCCTTGTGGTGCATGTACACACAAACACACACACCTATATATATATATATATATATAATTGTAATGCTAAGAACGTAAACTATAATTAACTAGATTTAATTGCGTTAAAATAAGGCAAATTAGCGTTAAACGGTAATTTACTATGAGAAATTCACTATTTATTAACACCAGGGTAAGCTTTCAATCTCTCGTTTTAAGAGAGGCCTTGGGCGAATCGCAGAGGATTGCATCATATTCTCGAATGTTCGAAAGAGCATGAGAAGGAATCATCAGTCCCAGAACGCTAACTATCACCTGCGCCTTTGCATAAGCGGGAAAAAGAACAAACCATAGATTAGGAATTATATTCGGTAAGGTAGGTCGAACGTCGCGGGAATTGAGATGATGGAAAATGGCGATTTAGCTGGGTTGGTTAGATTTTTTAAGTAATGTTGAGAAATAAAGTTCTTTAAATGTTACTTAAGTATTAGTTCTTTGCCACAGGAATAATTTGATGACTGATTTTAGATTAATTAATTAGATAATGGTTACGCGGTGTAAGCATTCTGCCATATATGCATAATTTCAGTTTGTGAAACGGCTGAAAACGTCAATGTCTAAAATTTTATATCAATAAATGGCGACAAATTTCTACATTGAAGCTATAGATTCAATATATATTTTATCTCCTTTTTGATTCACTCTTTACGTCTCTTAGTTTGTGGGATTTTATGAAAAAAAATGCTCATCAACGGCATGTTATTTTTTTCCCTCGAATGTGATTTTAGACAGGAATTTAAAAAAGAAAGAAAAAAGATTTAAAATAAACAAGTTCCTGAAAAACATTCAAATCAAATCATATTTCTACTGAAGCATTTCTCCCCTCTTAAAAACTAAAATTATTCTGGAAGTAATTTTTAAAACAAATATCTTCTCTGACGCAAACATGTTTTTCAATCAAATATCCTAAAGATAATCAAATAAGAATTCAGTTTTAAATTAGAAGTACGATTTTTAAAAAAAAATCACATAATCATTCCTTTTGAAATCGAAGAGGTTTGACTATAAAAGAAGAAATAAAAGGCAAAGTATAACGTTATTCATCTTTTATGCGTTTTTGCGAGAATTCGAGGAAAGAAAACTATTCCTTTGTAATTGAAATATGAGCTGAAATTTGCATGTCCTCTATATTCCTTTATAATCTATAATTGATTATGAAAAATATATTTCTCAATCTGTTCTTTATTGTTATCAGCAGTTTATTATCATGCAAAATGCAAATGCAGTTATGTGCATAGTTTCTTCTGCAAATTTTTATCTAGGGGTGTTTTTCTTAAGTCAATAGTTAAAACGAGAAAACATGTATATGTACAGGGTTTATTGCTTAAGTATATGTTCACTATATATATATATATATATATATATGTGTGTGTGTGTGTGTGTGTGTGTGTGTACATATGTATGTATGTATGTATGTATGAATGTATATATATATATATATATATATATATATATATATATATATATATATATATATATATATTGTTACGAATTTTGAAAATCTTGCATTTTGTTTCGTTAAAATGGCTTCTATGGAAAAGCTCCTACAGCCGTGTATTTAACATGGGGGTCTATGGAAATCTAGCCAAATACGAGAGTTATCGACAATTTGGCGATGGATTTGGTGAGTTGCTTTGGTCGCCAAATCGGGCAATATTGCACCACATTTGATGATTTTGTGCCAAATGGTCGCCAACTTGCCGACTAAACCTTTCTTGAAGCTTCGAGAAATAGCTAGCTGTGACTGACATATAGAGGGCGCTTTCGAAATCTATAAATAACCTGACACTCGCGATGGAACTCAGTTCAGTTTTCTAGTGAGAACTAACTGAATGTGTTGTAACTGCGTGAATTAGCGTGTATGTATTGAAAATTCTGATATCCTGTCTTGTGTTTTTAGAATTTTCTGCTGTATAGAAGGCAGTTGTTACGTCCTTTATGTTTGAATTTGTGTATATGCCTGAAGAATTTACAAAATAATAAATTTATTTTGTGTGAACTTTCTGAAGGGATTCTTATTTAATCCTAACAAACCCAGGAAAACGGAATATATATATATATATATATATATATGGCGCTCTCTAGTAACGTTTTTTTTTGTGTGTGTGAAGGCGACCCCCGTGTCATGGTAGGGAAGAACGACCTTGGCTCGCGGAGAGTGTAGGCGTTGCTCACAGGAGGCCGGCCTTTCTGTATCTCCATTGCTCTTAAAACAGTATTTTAATGTTCATACTTCAGCCCTGTACATAATTGTTATATGTGTGTGTGTGAGTGTAATAAACCAGGAAAATTACCAACCGACTTGTATTCAATTCGAACCAATTTTAACACGGGGATCGTCTGATATAGAAAGACGCCGGCCTCGACATATATATATATATATATATATATATATATATATATATATATATATATATATATATACACTGAAGTGCCACTGAATTAGAGATAGCAAAGCCTATGCAAATTGTGTAGCGCTGCGCATCATGTATGCGCAAGTGAGGGCATTGTGGTAACTGCATATATAGCGCGTACCGTGGTTGTTCTGAATTAGTTGTTGGAATTGCCAGTATGGGTAAACTGCCTGATTTAGACGCCTTCTTTAGAGCATCTTTTGGATGTTTTGGAACAAGGCGTGAAAGGCCATCACACAGCACCAAAGAACCTTACTGAATTATGGACAGCTTTAGCCAATATTTGGCAAGCCATTCCCGTGGAACGTTTCCAGAAACTTGTTGAATCTATGCCTCGTCGTGTGGCCGCCGTTATCAAGGCCGGAGGAAGCCCAACTCGTTACTAGGTAGGTATCCCTAATTCATTGGCACTTCAGTGTATTTATAATTGTACATTAAATTTTTAAAAACTGCCTATGAAAATCCGTCTATTTATAACTTTTCCAGCTAACTAATACAAACACCTTCTCTGAGATAATTCGGTGAAATTTAATAAATTTCATCAGTTAAGTCAACAAAGAGGGGCAATTTTCTGAAGTGAATTCCATGTCTTGCCGAAAATGCAATTTTCTCCACCCAAAATTGTAAAGAAGCCAATCTTCTTTTGCATGGTAGTTACATTGTAATGCGATTAAATTTCAATCCGTCATCGTCAGCTCTGAATGAACACATGTGTCCCTTGTTTTGCTACACACTGCTTTTACAAATTGTCCTTTAATAGTGCACATCATCATTATGTCCGGCGCGTTTAGAAAATTTCTTTTACCTCTAGGAAGGTGAATTGCCCAAGAAATGTACGTATTGGCGAGAAAGGCCAATAACATATGTATTTTCGTGAGATTTATTTAACACTAGAAAGACGGGAATTTTTTTCTTACTGAAAAGACTGAACGCCGTCATTTTGACTGTTAAAAATAATTCCAAGATAAAAAGAACTTTTTATATACCACGTTTTTAAATTTTCTGTTGAATCATGTAAACTTGACAATTCCATGTATTAATAAATACTTTTAAAATTTTTTGATGAATTATCCCATCAACTTGAAAGAAAATGAAGTTAATTGGAAGTTAACTTGCGTTTAACTTTTCGTTCCCGTCCCGGCCGATAGATGGTTGCACCAGTCTACAAAACAAAATTAACTGAAACAGAATTCAATTCTGCTTAAAGATGGCTAATAGTATTAAAATAATGCTTTGCCATCGTGTTCTGAGCTATTCTAAATGTTTCAAATGTCTAGCTAGTCGGGAAGTTAGTTAAAAATCGATTTCAAGAATTGTACCGGACAAACACACACACACACAAACAAACAAGAAAGCGAGTTAATAAAAACATGGTAATAATAATAAAATCAAGAGTTTAAAATATTTAATGTTTAAAAAAATGTTTAAATACTTTAAATTTTGAAATACATATTTCATACCGGGAGGTAATGTTGCTCGCGTCCGTGATATCCTTAAATCACACGTGCCTCCTGGGTGGTGCTAAATGAGTAACAACTCTGGCTGCAGGCTCACCGCGAAGATATGAGGAACTTTTGCTTTTCTGTACTCCAGTGGATGCAGGCGGATTGTCAAGTACAAAATTCTTAGAGGTAAAGAAGGTCATAGTGGAGGTAAAAATGGATATTCTAGTGATCCAAGAGGCAAACATAACAGATCAAAAATTGAAATACTTTACAATGAAGGACTTTACAATGAAGGACTTTACATTCCATGTCCTTCCCAAAAGCAGACAGATAGCAAGCGGAATACTGGTGGGAGTCCTTAGAAGACTGTGCACACCGTTTGAGCAAGTGAAAAGGATGAACTCTCACGATACAGCAGAAATAGTAGCTATCAACGTCTGGAATGACAGAAATCTCCTGAAAATCTATGGCATTTATAGCCCACCAAACAACAATAACTTAAATTTAGACATTCTAACAACAAACAGAAACACGATAATCGTTGGTGACTTGAATGCCGCCTCACCCAATTGGGGATATACCTAACAGAATAAAGTAGGCAAGACTGTTGAAGACTATGCGGATGGAAATGTGATGTTTATACTGTACAACAAAGATGATCCTGGAACATTCATACATTTCTCGGGCAGTTCAACTAACCCGGATATCACTATGGTGTCAGCAAATTTGGTAGACTACACCAAAAAAGCTGTACTCGGGGACCCCGGCAGCGGTCATCGTATGATAAAGACTTCAATCACCATAGACCAAAAACAAAAAGTTAGAAATACAACTTTGTGGAATTTTAATAAGACAAATTGGAAGTCCTTTACCGAAGATCTTGACATACAGGTAGCAAGTATAAACAACTAAAATTTGGCACATCAAGCCCTATCAATGTTCACAACGTCCCTCCTTTTTTGTGCGAAAAAACATATCCCGAGAGGCAAGGTGAAAAAATACCAGCCATTTTGGAACGAGGATCTGGAAATCCAAAGAGAAATAAGAGAGACAGCTAGGCAAAGAGCAGAAGAAAAGGACGGAAAGACCAGCAAAGAGCACAGACTGGACGTTCAAAACTGGCGCAAAGAGTGTGCAATCATGAAAAGAAAAGTACTGGAAGCCAAACGACAAGCCTGGGACAACTTCATTAATGATTTGGATTATATAAAAGATGGAAGAAAGGCGTACAATCTGTTAAACACACTAAACAATAAACCAACGCAAAGAAGTAACTATCCTATCAAGTCGGGTAACCGTGAAATTAGTGACAACGCACTTATGGCAAACAAATTTAACAACTTCTTTGCTGGTCGATACTCCTTAGATAAAGACAAAGGGAAAGAGAACAAAAGGATAAAACGTGCTCAGAACAAAAAATACCCTGAGATAGGCGATACAGAAAAATTATTTCAGGAAAATTACACCTTGGAAGAATTAAATATGACCATAGAAGATCTAAAAGTGAAGAAACAACCAGGCCCAGATAAAATATTCCCAGAATTTCTGATCCACATGGGACATAACTCACGAATGGTTCTACTGAACATTTACAACAGGTTTTGGAACGAGAGATGTACTTTACCAACTGACTGGCTAAAGGCCAAAGTCATCCCTATCTTAAAGCCAGGCAAACCACTTGATAATACAGGATCTTATAGACCAATAGCACTAACTTCCTGCCTGGCAAAGACCTTTGAAAAATTATTACAGCAAGGTTAAATTACTATCTGGAATCAAGGTCATGCCTTACTGAAGAACAAGCCGGCTTCAGAAATAATATGTCAACGATAAACTCTATAATGAAACTGGTACATAAAGTGAAAACGGGCTTTAATTCTAATAACAGTTCCCTGGCAGTATATGTTGACTTTCAGGGGGCATATGACACCATATGGAGAAGGAAGCTGATTGACAAACTCCGGGATCATGGTATTGGAGGCAACATGATCAACTGGTACAAAAGATTCATAGCCCAGAGATGGATCCAAACTTGCTGGAATGAGGAAGCCTCAAAATACAAACAAAGCACATTAGGACTGCCCCAAGGAGCAGTTAGCAGTTGCTCTCTGTTTAATATTTATATAAATGACTTGGTGACTAAACTAAAGAAAATCAAAGATATTGAAGTGAGCATGTTTGCAGATGACGTAGTCATCTGGACAGAGGCTAAAAACACAAGAAAATATCAAGATCAAAAGTGAATTCTTGAAAAGACAATGAACGAAGCCCTGAAGACACTGAATACATGGTCATTGGACAACAACATGATTCTTAATAAGTCCAAAACAGCTTATCAATTTTTCTCTTTGAGACACGTAAATGCAGAATTTAACCTGTACATAGATAATGTCACTCTCAGAAAAAGTAATAGCACCACATATTTAGGAGTGATCTTGGACAACAAACTGAATTTTAATGACCACATCAAATACGTGACAGAAAAAGTAGAGAATAAAATTCCAATTATGAAAAGACTCGCAGGAGCTAAATGGGGTTGTAATCAACAGACCCTAAACAAAACTTACAACACCTATATAAAATCATTCATTAAATATGGATGCGAAGTACTGCTCTCTATACCAAAAACTAAGATGGATATCCTGGAGAGAGCACAAAATAAAGCTCTCCGAATCATTACAGGAGCAGTCAAAACAACTCCGATCTTGGCCATGCAGAAATACACCAACAATCTCCCTATCGCCACGGAAAGCAAAAGACAATCTTTGGGAATATTCATTAGATTAAGAGCTTCACAGAAGGCGAATTGGATTAATGATGGAGGTACGGGCATATTAAAAACACAGGTATCCCCAATTGAGAGTTGTCTAAAATTATTGGATGAATTTGATGTTACAGAATTGACGGTTTTGAATACAAACTTGGTAAACCCCCTAGACTTTATGGACATTGAAAATCACCTGGAAATAGATAACTCGGGCAAGAAAGGAATTCTGGAACCAATTTTAAGAACCACCTCATTGTGTGTATTAGATGAAAAATACCCTGAGTCTGAATGGACAAGAATTTACACAGATGGTTCCAGGCTTCAAGATAAGACTGGTGCCGGGGTATATAGCAAACTATTTTCTCCTTCTGCTTCTGGTGGAGGGGACATGTCTAGCTATGATGCTGAAATCCAAGCAATTTCATTGGCAATGAACAGCCTCATATTGAATACCAACCTATTTACTAAAGCTGTAATTTTGGTGGACTCAATGGCTGCAATACAGGCTGTTACGACGAATCGTCGCACTGAATTGCCTGGTATCTCCCAAATAAAACAAAATATTAAAGTCCTTCAAAGCAATAATAAAGTGATAGTGTTTCAATGGATCCCATCGCACGTTGGCATTGAAGGTAACGAAAGAGCCGACTCGTTAGCAAAGAAGGGAACCCTAGAACAACAGATAACTCATCCAATCTCTACAGGCTCAATAAAGAAAAACATCTACAACAAAATCTCTTTAAAACTTAAGACAGAGCAGAACTTGCTATCTAAAGGGAAACGTTGGGAAGAGATCCAGGACAACTGGAAAGACTATAGTCATAAATCCCGTACAGAAGCAGTGGCACATTTCAGACTGAAAACAGGCCACGACTGTCTAGCAGAACATTTAAACCGAATTGGCATCCTAACCAAAAGTGAATGCCAGGTCTGCAGGGCTGGAAATATGAATGCAGATCATTTACTTACATGCCCAGGACTTGATCCAGAAGCCCAAAAAAGTGAGAACTTTACCAAATTATACTGGGACGCTAGAGATATGATGAACTTTCTATGAACTTTTAACACCTTTTATCTGACTTTGTTCACTGTTGTGCTTTATGCATCTGTTCGATGCTTAGTTCTTTGCCGTTTGTGTTGCCTGTAAATAAGGATTAATTTTCCAAATAAAGCCATAGGTAAAAAAAAAAAATTTCATACCAATATATAATAAATTAGTATATATTTAGATATATTTTTATGAAGGTATTCCAAGCTAACAACCTGGTATGGTTTATATGTATTGTTATAAAAAATATATGCATTGTTTGTGCAGTCCTTATTTTTCAACACCAATATTTCCGAAGAACCAATATTTCTGTTATTTTCAAAAGGGGGAAGAGACGAAAAGTAACTAACATTTTTCCGGTATTATTTTAAATATTTCTGCCTATTTTCTATATTGCCGTCAAATCGACGGCTTTTAGTCTTAATAGGCATTCAACACATTTTCTCCCCCTCTTTACTATCGAATATAACTTTGTAAATGTGTGTGCATATTTCGAGTAAAATTAGAAAAAGTCATAAAATTTCAGTAGCCCGAGTACATAAATACAGACATAGCGCTCAATAGTATGTCCGAAACCGTCAAAATGACGGCAAGCGTCTTTTTAGTGTTAAATTTAACTTACAATTTTGGATTTATATACATATATAAGTATCCTTAGAAACTTCAGTAATTTATAATTATTATAAAATGGTTTTTGGTGTCGGGTATATTTTAAAGTCTGAAATATACCCTACCAGTTAAAAGTTGGGTTGTTCTTTTATTCCTTTTCTCTATTGGTCCTTCATTTCTACTGTAACGGGGTGATTGCCGCAGGGGCAATAGTACAGGAGTCCGTCTAAATTGGGGCAACAGATAGTTTTATAAGTTCATCTCATCACGGGACAGAGAGGTGTGACTTAATGGCTGATTGGATAAAAGTTGTAGTTTATGTGGAAAGCTGAATTTTTTAGAACCCACGCCGCGCACCTTTTAATTTCGTTAAAAGTCAGCCATCTTGAATAAAATCGCCTGGTTTTTTTATCTAAGTTTTAATGGGACGATAATACTAAAATTTGGAATATCTTTTGGAATTTAATACTAATGCCCAAGGGGAGTTAACTAATTAAGAGATTAAAAAGGGATATATAATTTTGAAAACTAAAGGGAGGAATTAATAGTTTTTAAATGTTAAGAGTATTGAATTAAGAAATTACTAGTTTTTTAATATTATATATATATATATATATATATATATATATATTGTTACGTATTAGGGGCTAATTTGGCGTGTTATCGCCAGCGCTTCGTTGTTCTCGTTGGAGATCTCGTCTTCGTTGGAGATCTCGTGAATTAAAAAAACCATGGTTTAAGCACGCTCACGCGTTTACCATGGACGAAATAATAATTGCAGATTTCGGTCAATTGTTGGAAAATGGGTTTAGTTGAGCGGTGTGGCATCACGGGTTTTGTGTTGCGAGTTGAATAGGAGTTTGGAATAAGAATTCAGTTCAAGCTTTATCCTTGAAGAGAAAGGTGATTGTGCTTTTGTAGGTATTTTATCGCCCCAGGATTTAACGGTGGATCTTAGTGAAGTTTCCGTTGGACCTTGCTGTTTTAAGGTTGTATGCTATTGAATAATAAGTGTTTTATTGAATTTATGTAAGAAAACTTTAAATCCCAAATTGTCAAGAAAAATACCTAGGAACTGGAAAGTGTTAAGTCCAGTGAAGATTAGCAGTCTACTGCTGTATCTTGGTAAAAGAAGATTGTATGTTAGTTTTGCTGTCTATAAAAATCTCTGTTTTTTTCAATTGTGGTAACTGGCATATTTATTTCATTTCTTGAATTCACTTGCTTCTCTAACTTTCCGTACCACGATTTTGGTACATTTTTGGTGTCAGAAGTGGGATCATTTTAAGTGAATGCCAGTTACCCGAAAAATGGAGGAACAATTTAAAATACTGTTAGATTCGATGGCGACACTTGGTGAAAGCCAGACCCAGATCACCAGTCAGTTAGAAGTAAAAATTGGCGAAGTTGGCGAAAGCCAGAATTTGCTCGCCAACCAATTAGAATTAAAAATTGGCGAGATTGGCGAGAGCCAAAATAAATTAGAAGTAAAAATTGGCGAAATCTAGAAGAAGTTAGAAACAGGTCTTGGCGAAATTAGTGAGAGCCAAGAACAGCTAAAAATTACCATGGGCGAAAAATTTAATGAAATGGAAGAACGTGTCAGCACTATAGAGCCAAAACTCAAAGCTACTGCTGAGACTGTTGAACAGAAAATTAGAGAAGCCGTTAACAAACAAATAAACGGCCTTGAGAAGAAGTTCGAAGAAGAGTCAGCGCCAGTTAATGTACCCTGCTACTCTGACGCTAGTATCGAGTAAGAGTACCCGGTGTCGAAATCATCCCGCCCTGCCGTAAAAGTGTCTACTTATGACGGCAAAACGTCTTGGCAGGTGTTTAAAACACAGTTTAACATGGCGTCGACTGCCAATGGCTAGGATATGGCAATGCAAGTTTGCCAATTGGCTACTTCACTCCGTGGCGAGGCTGCCGATGTGCTGTAAACCATCGTTGTAGAAAAACAACTGAATTTTTTGAGGCCTTGTCGAGTGCTGTCAAAATGCGTTTTGGCGAGAAATGCCGTAAAGAGTATAGCCGCTTACAGCTGAAGTCCCGCCAACAGAAATCAACAGAGACACTTCAAGAACTTGCTTCAGCTACTGAGGGATTAGCTCAATTAGCTTTCCCAAAATGTCCGACGGAAGTTAGGGATAACCTATCGTTGGAATACTTTGTCGACACCATCCGCGATCCGGAGAGTCAACGAGCTCTTAGAATGGCGGACATCAAAGACCTGAAGTCAGCTTTGGTGCACGCGATGAAGTTCGAGGCTGCTCAGAGGGCGACACGCCGTGACCGTCAGTTAGTGAGAGGGGTGACCGCCGCCTAAAATGACCTAATTGCCGTTTTAAATTGCCGTTTTGAAGAAATAGAAAAACGAATTGGCGCCTTGCCAGGGTTGAATTCGAATATGCCGCCAAGAAGAAATCATGTGAAGTGCTGGATCTGCGGGCGTGAGGGGCATCTCAGAAGGAATTGCCTAGAGCGCCAACCTGATGAATCAAGACGCCAAGACCCAGGGAAATCCGTTCCCGGCCATCTGAATTGGCGAAGGCAGCCGGACGAGGAGAAGCCCTCTTGCAATTCTCTGAATGTGTCGTCGATGCATCACGAAGAAAACAGGCCGTTTGTTGAAGGTTTTGTAAACGGTCAACCGTTTAGCATGTTGGTGGACACCGGTGCCAACGTAACCATTGTCAGAACGGATTTAGCTCAAGAGCTTGGCGGAAAGCTACTTTTCACACCACCAAACATCACTTTGCGGACCATGACCGGGGATAGAATTAAGATGAATGGAAAAGTTGCACTCCACATAAGCATTGGGAATAATAGCTATCGGCATACGGCATATGTTGCCGATATTGTTGACCCGATGATTCTCAGGTTTGACTTTTTAAACAGAAATAACTTCGTCATAGATTTCAATTCTAACCAAGTCATAGCCACTCAAGATAGCACCATACCCTCCATGCCAAACAATAGTAGGAGAGGTCTTTTAGCCGCCGCAACTCTTGTGAACCAGTCGAAAAATACGGTTCCCGTCAAGATTGCCGGTGCCAGCGATAAAGACAAGAAAATCCAGAAAAAATGAAATGTTGCCAACTTATACCCCGGTCATCGGAAAAAGTAGGAAGCGTGACCTGCCAATCGTCGAGTGCTCCAATTTGACCGCAGATGTATTGAAGAGTCTGGAATTTATTGATCAACGAAGAAAGGAACCAGAGAAATTCCTCAATGAATTCCAGGCCGTGCTCGCCCGTGCAACAGATGTGGGCCGCACGAACTTGACGCAACACCGAGTTGTCACGAAGCAAGGTCAGCGTGGTCAGCGACAGAATGAGGAGGCGTTACGACGCGACAGCGACAGACCACCAGTTCCAGGAAGGAACCAAAGTTCGACTGCGGAGTCCCGTTCGCCGGGAGGGTCTACTTCCCAAGCTCCAGTTCCGCTGGAGAGGTTCAATCGTCGTCGTCCAAGGAATCAACTACGTCGTTGTGTGAACTTGAGTGTCTGCAATCAGCAAAGCGAAGGTCGTACATTATGACCGGCTCGCTCCTTACCATAGGACGTGAGTGGGTCCTGAAGAGTTTGAGGATACCCGAGCCACGGCTTGTAGGCTGTTGCCAAGTAGATCCAGGCTACCCAATTTTGTATTGTTATTTTTTATTACTAATGTTGCAACTGTTGTTTTTATATGTTTATTTATTTAGTTTGTAATGATATATGTGTTATGTCTTTATGTAAAGTTGTATTTTGTAGTAGCATTTTTAGGACCGTTGTGGTTAGCGTAAGGACTGTCCGGGACATTCAGTCTTTAGAGAAGGGGGCAATGTTACGTGTTAGGAGCCAATTTGGCGTGTTATCGCCAGCGAGCGTTGTTCAGGAGATCTCGTGAATTAAAAAACCATGGTTTAAGCACGCTCACACGGTTACCATAGAGGAAGTAATAATTGCAGATTTCGGTCAATTGTTGGAAAATAGGTTTAGTTGAGCGGTGTGGCATCACGGGTTTTGTGTTGCGAGTTGAATAGGAGTTTGGAATAAGAATTCAGTTCAAGCTTTATCCTTGAAGAGAAAGGTGATTGCGTTTTTGTAGGTATTTTATCGCCCCAGGATTTAACGGTGGATCTTAGTGAAGTTTCCGTTGGACCTTGCTGTTTTAAGGTTGTATGCTATTGAATAATAAGTGTTTTATTGAATTTATGTGAGAAAACTTTAAATCCCAAATTGTCAAGAAAAATACCTAGGATCTGGAAAGTGTTCATGTCCAGCGAAGATTAGCAGTCTACTGCTGTATCTTGGTAAAAGAAGATTGTATGTTAGTTTTGCTGTCTATAAAAATCTCTGTTTTTTTCAATTGTGGTAACTGGCATATTTATTTCATTTCTTGAATTCACTTGCTTCTTTAGCTTTCTGTACCACGAATTTGGTACATATATATATATATATAAGACCTTAGTTGAATAGTGGTCCAACTCCACTTTTTAAACAAATGGAGTTAGCCTCACTTTTATGTTCATACAAGTCATTTCTATCTGATTTTTAAACTGATACACCTCCAACCTGTTTCTGCTGCCAACAGAGGGCATTACAAATTTGGGCTACTATTCAAATAAGGTCTTCATATATATATATATATATATGTGTAACATAAAATCCCCTATATTTAATTCAAATTCTAAATTGCCTTGGGCGTTGTCGCGATTGAGCTATTTTCGCTTCTGATTCCAAGAACAAAGCATGGGCAGCGTCCCCTCAAAAAATATAATTTCTAGCGCATCTTTACGTAATAATAATACGTCACCTCTGACATCAGAGTCATAGTTTCAGCCAATGGCTACAGACTTGTGATCACATGGCAAGACGCTCATAAAGTTTATATAAGTTCCAGTATAACTCGGAGAGCAGATTTTGGCGTGGCATTGTTGTCTAATAAAACTCTGTCATCGATGATAAAGAATGGATAAATAAAAGTATTTGCAGACGTGAAAAGATAATTGCATTCTTGAGTACGACTACGTTTATTCCCGGTGTGATATGCCGGCTCCGGCCATCATTCCGGGCCGGTATGTTACATATATATATAACATTAAAAACCCCATACCATTTTAAAATCTAACATTATTCTAAATTCCCTTGGGCGTACGAGCTAATTTTCGTTTTCAAATAAAGGCCTCTAGTGGAAAATATTAAATGGCTTCCTTTTTCAAACCCGCTTAGCGTCACCCAAGATTTCATATAGGCTCTGCGCAGATTACATAAAACCACATGTGACTTATCGACAACAGCAAATCCCTAATCACTATCATGATCACATGACAAAGTTTATATAAGCCGCCTGAACAACAAGCCTGTGAGCTTTTCGGATTTTGTAACTGTCTTGGGGAGACGTACTCTCCTCCTAATAAAGTTTTGTGATGTCGTAACTTGCAGAGTTGTCTATTCTTCGAGCCACGACTACTCTTCATCCCTTGTGACATGCTGGATGCCAGTCTTCTCTCCTTGGATGTCCAGATGTTACACACACACACACATATATATATATATATATATATATATATATATATATATATATATATATATATATATATATATATATATATTTATTTAAATATATATATATATATATATATATATATATATATATATACAGTGGAATCTCGATCTATCGTTTTTCAAGGGACCGACTGAAATGAACGATAAATGTGGGGAAACGATAGATGCAGAAACATAACAAAGCAATATGATCGTTGGGACTGGATAAAATGAACGACACGTACGGAAAAACGATGGATCCGAAGACGATCGATCGAGATTCCACTGTATATATAATATATATATATATATATATATATATATATATATATATATATATATATATATATATATATATATATATATATATAAATTATTTAACGTGCGTGTGTGTATATGAGGGAGTTGTGTATTGAAAGAAATTACTCTTGAAGAGTTGCATTTTCTTAAGTACTTGTGGAAAATTGCGTGTAGCTGGAACATATTATGTTAACGTGGATGCATCTCCACTATAGCAAACTTTTACATGCTATGAATAGTAAACATCATCTCAATTAATCCATAGATTTCCTCGAAGTTGTTGCACGCGCCATAACAAGACATTGGCTTCTTAGCCAAATCCTTCACCGCCAAATCCCAGTCGACATTTTCTTCCGGAAGAAAAATTCCCTTCGCAATGTTCCCCCTTTTCTATATCTTCTCACAAATGTGTTACTTTTGTGCTCGGAGAAGAGTGTCGAAAAGAGCCCTGAATATTTATGTAGGCAGGGAACGCAAACGGCATAATTACCAATTTATGCTCTGGAAAAGAATGAAATCTGTAATCCCGCTCGCGCCGTTCCTCCTGCTCTGGCATCATTTTTGCAGTTTTCCCTGTTTTCCATTTTTGTCTTTTTATCTTTTTTTTTTTTTTCCTTTTTCCACCTCTCGTTTGCAATTGATGAGGAGTTGTGTGAACGAAAGGCTTTTTCCGTAGCAGAAAACGAAGGGGATAAACATTTTCTCCCGCGTCGCGATTAAGTATTTGGGATGTGTGAATGGGTTTTGAAATCTAATTTCTATCCTCGCTTTGGCCCGCGTATTCTGGACTAATCATTCAAGTTTATGTCCGCCTGAAGACGTATATTTTATCGTTAACGTAAACGTGATGACCTTCACTTTAGAATGTGTTGTTTTGTCCTCAAAATGCCCGAAAGAGTATTTCTTCCATGAATAATTTCTACAGACACAATTTCCGTAAAGCAAGTTTTGTTAATACCTGTAACTATTCTTTATTTCTCCTCAATTTATGTTCATTTTTGTTAAATACCTTTTATTGACTATCACTGAGAGCTAGATTCCAATGTGAACCTTTGGAGAAAATTTCGAGAAGTTTGACGACCTTGGTGACAAGTTTGGCGACATTTGGTGACTTTCCGAAGAATCAATCAGATTTCTCACCGGTCGCATGGTATCGTGTTCTGGAATTTTCCATTTCTAGTAAACTCACAAATGTATTATAAGCATGCCGAACTCAGCTTCAACAATTCATATCCAGTTCAAGCTCAGCTGTCTTGTGTATGAACTGTAGGCCTGTTATTGAGCTTGCATTGTATTGCTTCAAAGCTGAAGTCTTTTGAACAACTTTCCTGTAGCCCTGCTTGTAATAACCGTGTCCTCTTTAATACTGTGAAGAAAATAAACTTGTGACGCTGTTATCTGGAGTCCTCATTCACAAACATCGTTGAACGAAACTCTACAGCGTATATACATTTTTATCGGTAGCATGGAGACAAAAATAGAATAATGGAAAAGTTCAAAAGTAGTCAGAAACATAAAACTAGAAAACGATTTGGTACGGTTACGAAGTTTTACCGTCGCCTGCCAAAATTTCTCGTAGATGTTTTCTAATAGCACCGGACAGTCCCTGAGATGTGACGTGTGGCTCTCACACAAGACGCAACTTGGGTCTGAAGAGATTTCAAATCAGTAAAACCATTTATTATTGCTTTTGAAAATGTTTATCATTCTAAATACTTTTGCTTCAGAGAAATGCATATCATTCTAAATAATATTGCTTCTGAGATTTGTATATCGTTCTAGATAATATTTCTTTTGAGTAATGTGTATCATTCTAAAGAAAATTGCTTCAGAGAAATTCGTATCATTCTAATATTGCTTCTAGAGAGGAATATAATTCTAAATAATATTGCTTCACATAAATTCATACTGTTCTGGATAATATTGCTTCTAAGTAATGCAATTCTAAATACTATTGCTTCTGAGAAATTATTAATTTTATTGCTTCTGAGATATGCGTATTATTCTTAATACTATAGGTTCTGAGTAATGCGTGTCAACCTAAATACTATTGCTTATGAGAAATATGTATCATTCTGATTAGTATTACTTATGAGAAATGCATGTCATTCTAAATTGTATTGCTTCTGAGAAATGTGTGTCATTATAAATACTATTGCTTCTGTGAAATGCGTATCATTAGTATCATTATAAATAATACTGCTTCTGAGAAATGCGTATCATTCTAGATAATATTGCCTCTAAAGATGTGTATCATTCTAAATAATATTGCTTCTAAAGATGCGTATAGTTCTAAACAATATTCCATCTTGGAAATGTTTATTTCTAAACTGTTTCTTCCATTTTTAAACATGATATACGCGTTTTACCGCAAATCGTAAGGTAATAAATAAAAACATTTCCCTTTTCTCGGCTTATTTGATTATGATTTTTTTGTAATGCACAAAAGATCTCTTTGCGATAAACCTATACAAGATATAAATTTCCCCACGATTTTGTACAGAAAATATGAAAATCGCCAGCGGCTGGACGGTTAAATTAAAAATTTACCACAAGCTAAAATATCGCATATGATACAAAGATTTTAACTCTTGTTGCAGTTTTCTCCCAAGCTAAAAAGTTCTAGATCAGACACAAACACCTTTTCTCTTCCTTTGTAATAGAAACCCCATTTCCCCTTAACTAACAATTTCCCCTAAATTAAATCACCACAGTTTTTTTTAATATAAACGAGCTTTCTTATCTATAAACAGAGAGAATATTTATGTATGAAGGGAAGAAACAGTGATCCCATCCTCGTAACTACCTGTTTATTCTGTCAAAAGAATAAGATCCTTAATCCTGCTCAGGTAGTTCTCTTTTGTTCTGAATATTTGCTATCTTCCTTTTTCTGTTTTTTCTGCTCTCCCTCGCTTCTGAATGATAGAGTGAGGGCAAAGTGCTTCGTGTGCGTGAACTGATTGCATTCTTTAAAAAGAAATGAAGATAAAAAAGCGCTTCTTTTTTGCCGTCTGTGATAAGTATTTCAAATTAAAATGTGTTTTGAGGACATAATTTTTATTTATTATAAGCTTTAATATATGTTATAAAGCTCCTAGATATTCAAGCTCACGCATGATCGTCCACCTTGTTGCCATATCTTGCAAAGATGATTGTTTTGATGCTGATTTCTCTGCACCTCACTAAATCCTCTACTAAAAGTACCTTTTATAAATTCAATCACCTTTTACAAATTTGAGCTACCTTACAAATTCGATCACTTATACACATTGCGCTGCTATACATATTCCCATCACTTTTACAAATTCGAGCTACTTTGCAAATTCGATCACCATTAGGAATTAGAACTACTTTACAATTTTTTATCACCTATACAAATCAAGCTCCTATACAAATTCAATCACCCTTACAAACTCAAGCAACTTTAAAAATTCAATCGCCTTTACCTATTCATGCTGCTTTAGAAATTCAATCCCTTTTACAAATTCAAGTTACTTTAAAACTGACTGTAGGGGTTATTTTGTGACACATAGTAATTTTTTCGTATTTCGGATCTTGCGCCGCGCCCGTGATACCGGGTAGGCAAAGAACAGATCGAACAGCTTGTACGACATACAGAAACACCTAGTGGCCTGTTTCCGAAGCTTCTGCGCGCCGTTTGGCTTCGCTGTCCAGTATATTGATCAAACCTGTTGTCAAGCTATTGACTCAAACTTCGGAAACTTTGTGTGCTGATGGCTAACACCTTATACAACATACTACCACAGGTAATTATTTTTTATTGTCAATATTTTGGTTAGATTGTGGAGCAATATAACTTTTGTGTAGTGATATTTCCAAGAGATATGAGAACATAACATATATATCGAAAGGTGACGGGGTTACTCTGTGACACATTGACACTGTCACAAAATAACCCACAAAGTCGACCCACCACCTCCAGCCTCTCGATGTTACATTTTTCCGTCCTCTAATATACCACTGGAGAGAAAGAAGTATTGACTATCTGGATAAAAAAAAAAACTACCCGAAGGAGCAGAATGTGCCGAAAGACGAATTTCCTCATCTTCTCAAAGAACTGATGGTTTCCCTGGGCACCCTAGATCTATTTGATGTCGAAGATATAGATAAAGCTATCCAATATTTGCAATAGATACACTGCTGGCCACCCAAATTGTAACACCAAGAAAGACAAGAGATATCACAACACAATTTATTTTGTAGATAACATGTTGACCAAGTATCAAATGATTAAATTTATAGACTTCTGTGAAGTGTGGTTCCTGCCAAAATCAGTAACCAGAGTAGCCGCCATTGTTGGAGATCACCGCTGCCACACGCCTCGGCATTGATTCAAAGAGACTTTGGATGAGTTCTTGGGGTACAGCAGACCAAGCAGCTTCCACACGTTGCCAAAGTTGATCTGCTGTGGCAGCTGGGGATGGAATCTGGGTCAATCGTAGAGCAACCATGGACCTCATGTTTTCTATCGGCGAAAGATCCGGAGAGCGAGGCGGCCAGGGAAGCAATTCAATCTGGCGATTGACGAAGAACCGTTGGACAATGCGTGCCATGTGTGGTCGCGCATTATCCTGTTGAAATATGGCTGTGGGCGAGCCCTGAAGGTAAGGAAGGACAACTGGCTCCAACACCTCGGAGATGTAGCGCTGGCTGTTTAAAAAACCGGCAATGCGTACTAAAGGTGTGCGAGAGTTATATCCAATACCGCCCCATACCATAATACCCGGTTAAGGACCAGTGTGGCGGTGCATAACGCAGCTGTTCAGCATCCTCTCTTCACGGTGTCTCCAGACTCGAATGTGACCATCGTGGTGTTGCAGACAGAAGCGTGACTCGTCAGTAAAGACAATTTCATTCCATTCTGCCGTCCATATCCTTCTGTCATCGCACCATTGGCGGCGGATACGTCTGTGGTTCTGCGTCAAGAGTAGACAAAGGAATGGATGTCTTGCTGATAGACCACTCTGCTGTAAACGGCGTCGAATGGTACGCGCAGACACTGGATGATGCGATACAGACTGCATGTGCTGTGATATGGTTCGTGATGTGACAGAGCGATCCGTCACTGCCATGCGCATAATTTGCCTGTCATCACGTGAAGTGGTGCGCTGAGGTGGATGCGATCGAACACGCCGGTCCGTCGTACCCTCCTGCATCCAACGATCACATATCCGCATTTCAGATGTTTAGTTTCGTCCAACACGACTACTGATTTCCCTGAAAGATAATCCACAATCTCGGTAGGCCACTATCCTTCCTCTGTCGAACTCGGATACTTGATCAAAAGATGATCGCTGTTTTCGACGAGGCATAATTGATCTTTTTTTTGAAAAAACCACAAGAAAAACACAATTGCCGAACTTGAAATCGTCGAAATCTCCAAGCCTTAAATAGCGCTTTGAAGTGGCGCCACGGGCGCGCGTGATGTGCGTCTGCGCTGAAATTCTAATCATTTGCATATCTCACCTCCGCTAATGCATGTTGTAAATTTCATGTTATTTGCATGTTTCCTTCAAGGTGTTGCATTTACAGTGGCCAGCAGTGTATATATAATTGTGTATCAAGCTTTTGATAAGCATTTTACTGACTAACTTTGTCACAAATAACACAGGCCAACGATGAAAAAACTTTTGAATAAATTTGCCTTATTCTTGTGGTTTATAGTGTGCTGAAACTGAATATGACAATGAAAAAGCCGTATAACCCACCATTTTTTCACATTTCAACACTCAATATTTAAAGAAACGACATTTTTAGCGAATTCAACGACATAAGCTAACCACCAGCAATGTGGCTTTACCAAATTCCCATGTTTCTTATGTGAATGGGACAATAGGGAAAGGGATCAACATTGGTCCAGAAAAATCTGGCCTGCAAGAAAATCTTTAAAGCCTGGAGAGAAGAACATTCTGCGCAAGAACCTCGTGGACGCGGAAAACATTCTGCTGCCACCTCTACACATAAAATTAGGCCTAATGAAACAGTTTGTGAAAACCTTACCCAAAGATGGAGAATGTTTCAAGTATCTCTGCGAGAAGTTTCCTCATCTATCAGAAGCAAAACTGGAAGAAGGCTTGTTTGTTGGGCCTGACATACGAAAAATGATGTTCGATCCCAACTTTTGAATCAAAAATGACTTTAAAAGAGAGGGAGGCTTTGGTGTCATTCAAGCAGATTGTGACCAAGTTCTTGGACCCAAAAAAAAGAACCCACATTATGTTTCTATTGTAGCCAACATGCTGGAAAAGTTCAAACAGTTAGGCTGTTTCATGAGCCTAAAGATTAACTTTTTGAACAGTCACCTTGATTTTTTCCCAGATAATTTGGGTGATGTCAGTGAGGAGCAAGGTGAGCGGCTTCATCAAGATATTAAACTGATGCAAAGATGGTACCAGGGCAGCTGGAATACCAATATGATGGGAGACTACTGTTGGTCACGTCACCGAGAAGTTGAGCAAGTGATTCACAGGCGAAAAAGCAATATCAGGAGCTTTCAGGAGAAGAAGGAAAGGAAATATAAGCTAAAGCACACATAAAATCTATGTAATAAAAAGGTATTTTCATGTTTATACTTGAATAAAAGTTTGTTCATATTGTGACATTTATTTATTTTTATTTTCTATGGTATGTTCGGCTAATTTTCTAGTTTCCGACAAAGTCACATTGTAACGAAACTAACTGTGGGTGATAGAAAAAAACTGAGGTCAGATGCGGATTCAGCACGAAAAATTACATAAGAATCAGCTATTAACGTTAAAAAAGTTTTTTAAAAGTCATTTTTTGTTGGCCTGAGTAATTTTCCCTCTTGGATTTCAAGGCGAAAACACAAATGTTACGCTCGGCGGGGCAATTTTGTGACACATTTTAACTTTATTATCTCAATGGTAATTAAAGATCCAGGTTAGCACAATACATTACTACGTAAAGAAAGGGTGTACCAATATTTTTCAATTGTTTGTTTTGGGTTGCTTTTAAAACTGATCGGCTGGTACAGGAAAAAACTTAAAATCCGTCACAAGGTACCCCCATCTTACTTTGAAAATTCAATCACCTTTACAATTTCGAACTACTTTACAAATTCGAGCTACTTTGCAAATTTGATAACTTTTTCTCGAACTCATGGTTGACGGTCAGTTTGATTTAAAAAAGTACAGTTAACTTCAGTCACCGGTTGTGAATGAAATTATGCTTTGAGTCAATCCAAAATATACTCTATAACAAAAAATTTGACTCACCAAGAAAGAGTTGTCCGATCGTAATTAAATTTCTTATGCAAAGATGTTTTTTTGACCGAATCTGCAAATTGTCAAAATTTGGCTCCCAACGAAGGAAAATCGGGAGCTCTAGCGCATCAGAAGTGCGCATCCAGCCAGTGGATATAAAGAGCTTTTCTCAATGTCATGTTCAAATTTTCTGTTCCATTTCGACCTTACGTCGACTGTAACAATGTCTCGCCGAAGGATTAGTGTTCATTATGAGCATAGTTTTGAGTTTGAAAGAGGTCGTGTCATCGGATGGAGAGAAACTGGTCGAGCAAATCGATGAATCGCTCTTCATCTGGGTCGAACTGATGCAGCGATTCGACGATGCTGGCAAGAGGTGGGGGGTCAACAACGGCAGATTTAAGAGTCACGACGGCAGAATCTGAAACAAGTGGCCGTTTTAAGAGGTGGCCGCGGAAAAGGGGTTTCTTTCCTAATATTTGCTCGTTGGAGTCTTAAGTCGGTTCTGAACCAAATGCGGCCGTTT
>OU015503.1:16062439-16224939 GCA_907164885.2 Dolomedes plantarius | reverse complement strand
AAATAATACCACAATTTCTGGTCATGTAAAAGACTGTCCTAACTTTTACGTAACCTATGGATCATGGGTAACCCCTAATTACACAAATATTCTAATTACACTCTAAAATCATACCATTTCTGTCCATGTCGAAAACTGCATTTTATTTTACTTAACCTATGAATCATGGGTAATCCCAAAGGGGACGGGTATTCTACTAAAACTCTAAAGTAATACCACCATTTCGATCCATTGCAAAACCTGTCCTATATTTTACGTAATCTATGAATCATGGGTAATCCCAAATGAGGCGGATATTCTACACAAATACTCTAAAATAATTCCACTATTTTGGTCCATGTCGAAAATTGCCCTACATTTTACGTTAAATGTGAATCATGGATAATCTCAAAAGAGATGGATATTCTGCTAACACTAAAATAATACCACCATTTTTGGCCATGAAAAAAACTGTCCTCAATTTTACATAACCAATTAATCATAGGTAACACCTAATGAGACGAATATTCTAATCATTCTAAAATAATACCATTTCTGTCCATTTATAAAACTGCATTATATTTTACGCAAGCTATAAATCATGCGTAATCCCAAATGAGGCGCATATTCTACTAACACTTTAAAGTAATTCCATAATTTCGGTCCATGTCGAAAACTGTCTTACATTTTACGTAACCTTTGAAACATGAGTAATCCCAAAACAGACGAATATTCTACTAACACTCTAAAATAAATGCACCATTTCGGTCCGTATTGATCCAATCTTCTAATGTTGTTATTGACAGTTTCATGACTTAATCCTGGAACTAGATCTAGAACAATGAACCTTGACTATACAATCCTAATTTCTATCGATTTGCTGCTATTCTTCATGAATCGATGGATGATAAATGACGCCACGAAGACGTTACGGAGAAAAACAAATTTATATTTATCAGGATTTTGCAAAAGAAACAAAAGACGGTCATTAGATTCATAGAATTTAATCTCTCTGACGGGATAACCTTAGTTATCAAATAGTTACGAGTCGAAGCGTTTCCAGACTATTTATCGAATTATACATCGACAAACGAACCAATCAAAAATTAGTTCAGGCTGCTATGTACTAACCCCATTGGATTAGCTCACCTCAATGTTAACCTATGGAGAAAATGTGTCCACGGATTGCCCACTTGGATTCAAAGATTTTTTTTAAAGAATTGTTCTCCGTCATAGAGAAAGAAATTTTACATTTGTGTACATTTTTCGTTTTTTTAAAAAAAATGCAATCAATATTTTAAAATTTGAATTATTCGAGGAAAAATCTGGTATAGTGTGTTTTAAACGCTCATAAATTCCTTCGGTGGACGAAATTTATAAAATGAATCCTGTAGGGCTTTGTAGAAAAGTTCAGGCTATCCGACAATACCAATTTTATTTGATTATCAGCATTTATGTACCTGTAAATAGCTCACAAAAATATATTTTAAATAAAAAATTTGGGGGAAGCGCTTAACCCCCTATAGAGAGAGAGCCATTACAATCCCTCAAAATGTCAATTCTAAGGGGGGTGGAATTCTCGAACTGTCGACTGAACTCCTCCCACCACAAGAGTCTGCAGCAAGAGGAAAAGGGAAATACGATTTTTTCTTAGTACAAAGCTGCCTTAAGTGTGATATAAGCAGCTTATGTTGTGTACATAGATAAACAGGACACGATTTCGATTGGTCACTTGTTAATGTCGATTTTTTTAACAGTCCTGTAGTGATCTGTAAGTGCAAAGTGACCATGACTTCGGCTCCCGAATAAAATGGCGGTACTGTCAAAAACTATTAACACTAGAAAGACGGCTGCCGTCATTTTGACGGTTTTGGACATACTACTGAGCGCTATGTCTGTATTTATGTGCTCAGGCTTCTGAAATTATATACGCACACATTTACAAAATTACATTCGGTATTAAAGAGTGGGAGAAAATGTGTTGAATACCTACTAAGACTAAACTCCGTCGATTTGATGGCAATATAGAAAACAAGTAGAAATCTTTAAAATAATACCGGAAAAATGTTAGTAACTTTTCGTCTCTTCTGCCTTTTGCAAATAACAGAAATATTGGTTCTTCGGAAATATTGGTGTTGAAAAATAAGGACTGCACAAACCATGTTTTTCTTCTTTTTATTTACGGATATACCATGCCAGGTTGGGAATAAACCATATCTAAATATATGGTAATTTGTTATACATTGGTATGAAATAGTTCAAAATTTACAGCATTTAACCATTTCAAAGAAAAAGACATTAAAAATTTTATATTGTTGATTTTATTTCCAACCGTCAAAATGATGGCGTTTAGTTTTTTTAATAAAACCAATTCCCGTCTTTCTAGTGTTAAAGAATTTGCGGCGAAAATAATCGTCAAGCATCAGCCGAAAATCGGTACTAACCCCAAAATCTGCCAAAGAGTTAAGAAATCGATAAAACAGCCTTAAAAACGTCTTAAATTCGATTAATCTTGATTAAATTGGAATTTGTCTTATTCGGTCGCATGTCATTTCAATTGTACCGCACTGTTTTTAAAATATGAAGCAATTTTTTCTTGCTTACGCCAAAAATTAGGGTCCGAACCCCAAACCGCCAAATGCTTGGATAATGGGAAAAACAGCCTTAGGCCTTGTTCACTTTGCTGTCAGGGTGTAGCGTCGTGTCCCTCCGTTGGCGCCGATATTGTTGACATAAACATGCGATTAGTTTGGCGTATCATGTGATTGGTTTGGCGTATCACGTGATTGGTTTGGCGTATCATGTGGCCATTGCATTGAGCTCTGAGATTGATTAAATTTTTTAATAGCTAATGCGACACACCGCTCGGGAATCAATGTGGACAAAGTCTAAACAAGGCAATCCTTGTACCAGTTTGAAAGAGACTTCGTTAAGGCTACTGTGCATTAACGCTATTGGATTCACTGACTTCAATGCTAACCTATGTTGAAAATGTGTCCAAGGTTTGCAGACTTGGATTAAAAGAAATTTTTTTTAAATTGTACTTCATAATAGAGAAAGAAATTTGACACGTGGAGACATTTTTTTAAGTGCAAATAATATTTTAAAATTTAAATTATTCGAGGAGGGGGATCTGGTAGTGTTTTAAACGCTTATAAAAGGAATCCTGTATAAAAGGATTTATAAAAGGAATCCTGTTGCAAGGTGCAGAAAAGTTCAGGCTATCTGAAATTACAGTTTTATTTTATTATTAGCAATTATGTAGCTGTTATAGTAGACACATTTTCTCCGTAGGTTAACATTGAGGTGAGCGAATCCAATAGGGTTAGTACACAGCAGCCTTAATTAGGTCTCAAATCCTTTCAGGGTACCGTATTGTGTTCGGAAATATGACACTAATTTACCCTTCTTTTCCAAGTTGAATTAGACTCTTTAACCCAGAAATGTTTCCTATTTAAAGCGTATAATCGCAGGGCCGAGTGCTGGTTGATACTTTTGAAATAGTTTAACTGAGAAATGCAAATAACGAGTTATTACATAATTGCTTAGGTAAGTCACTTTGATACAAAAATGAGAAAAATAAATGTTTATTGCCAAATACAGCCGAAAGTAAAAGTGAAAAACATATAAGTTGAAATAAATGATGTGCTAACAAAAAAGAAATTGAAGTTATGCAATCAAAAATTTTAAACTCTGTAATTAATTTTGCTGGTTTTCTATACTGCGGAATCATTCGACAGAAGAACCTAAAAGTAAACAAAACGAAAATCATCACTGGTAAATATAATGTTAAAAACTAAACTTTTTTTTTCAAATAAAGATATATTTACCGGCGTATGTGAAAACATTTTTATAAGAAAGCACCAAAATTAAGGCTGCTATGTACTAAGAAAAAAAATCGTATTTCTATTTTCCTCTTCTTGCAGACTCTTGTGGTGGGAGGAGTCTAGTTGACAGTTCGAGAATTCCATCCCCCTTAGGATTGACATTTTGAGGGATTGTAATGGCTCTCTCTCTCTATAGGGGGGTTAAGTGCTGCCCCCAATTTTTTTATTTAAATTATATTTTGTCAACTATTTACAGGTACATAAATGCTGATAATCAAATAAAATTGGTATTGTCTGATAGCTTGAACTTTTCTGCAAAGCGCTACAGGATTCATTTTATAAATTTCGTCTACTGAAGGAATTTATGAGCGTTTAAACCACACTATACCAGATTTTTCCCCGAATAATTTATAGTTTAAAATATTAATTGCATTTTTTTAAAAAAACGAAAAATGTACACAAATGTAAAATTTCTTTCTCTATGACGGAATACAATTTTTTTTTTAAATCTTTGAATCCAAGTCAGCCATCCGTGCACAAATTTTCTCCATAGGTTAACATTGAGGTGAGCGAATCCAATGAGGTTAGTACATAGCAGCCTTAAGTGTTATTTAAGGGAAAATATTGCCACTTTCTCACACATAAACTTGATTAAAAAAAACTATTGACACCCACACTCGTGTATCAACATGATCATTTTATTCTATAGTACCAAACCTCAATGTTTCTGTCCTAAATACTACTGTGATAAAAAAGTATACGGAATGCTTCATTTAAAATACATCTATAGTAGATATTGCCTGCAAACTTTCATCGAACATTTTTACGACTTCTATAAACATCTAGCAATAGTCAGGAATTTATTTCATTTTATCGTTAAAAAATAAATTTGTTTTTAAATGAAATAAGAATTTTCACTTTTCATTTTCCGAAATGACGAATGTTATTGAGCAAAAAACATGCATTAAATTTTGTTTTCGCAATGAAATTTCTGCTACAAAAGCATTTGAAATGTTGCAAAAAGCTTTTAAAGACGACTGTTTATCAAAAACAACTGTTTTTGATTGGTATAAACAGTTTAAAGATGGAAGAGAATCCGTCGTAGATGATCCGCGATCTGGTAGATCATCCACTTCGATTAATGTTCAATATTGTTACGAGTTTGGAGCCAACTTGGCGTGTTATCGCCAGCTTGCGATGTTTTGGAGTCCACGATAAATAAAACAATGGTTTAGCACGTTCCCGCGTCTACCATGGAGTAAGTAATAAATCCTGCTCTTGGGTCTATTGTTGGAAAATGGTTTGGTTGAGCGATGTAGCAACACGGGTTTTGTTTCTTAGGTGAATAAGAGTCTGGAATAAAAAGATCAGTTCTAAAGTTGGTTTGGATGCGATCGGTTGAGGTTTTTCAACAGGCGATATTCTTCTTGTAAAAAGTTATTTTTAGTCTCGGCTGGTATAAGACGAGGTCCTAAAAAGGAAGGAGACTGTGGTCGTATGCTACTTATTAATAACTGTTATATTGTATTAATTAATTACTATCTCTAAATCCCTCCTTGTTAAGAAAAGTTCTTAGGTTCTGGAAATGTTCAGCTTCCAGCGAAGATTCTACGTTTTTATTTTGTCTACTCTTCTGCAAGTTGTGAAGAAGTGTATTTAAGATTTAATGTTTTATAAATTGCTATTTTTCAATTTGCGGTAACTGGCATATTTATTTCTGTATTTGAAATTCACTTTTTAAAACATCTTCCCGTCGCTCGGATTCGGTACAATATTTTGATACGGTCAGAGAATTGTTGCTTGGTGATCGTTGTTTGACAGTAAGAGACATTATTGAAAAAGTTCCTATATCATTTGGTTCCTGTCAAGCAATTTTAAAAGATCATTTAGGGTTGCGACGTGTCGCTTCTCGAGTTGTTCCAAGAAATTTGAATTTGTTCCAAAAACAAAAACGTGTTCAAGTGGCCCGAGAGATGCTTTCTCAAGGCGATTCCCTTCTAAAATACATTATTACCGGTGAGGAAACTTGAATACACGCTTTTGATACAGAAACAGCTCAAGAAATCAAGGGAATGACTCTTGAAAGGTGAAGCAAGACAGAAAAGACCACATCAAAGTCGCCCAGAAATCAAGGTAATGTTGACTATTTTCTTCGATTGTCGTGGTGTTGAGCATTATGAATTCCTATCAACTGGCCAGACAGACCATAGGACCATAGGAACTAGTAACTAACTGTGTTTCCTAGGCCAACGGTGGCCAGACAGTCAATAAATATTACTATTTGAGTGTTTTGCGCCGTTTGCATGAAACAATAAGTCGAAAGCGGCACCAGAACAACAATGGAACGGCAACGGAAATGTGGCGAGAAGACTCGTGTGTTTTGCACCACGATAATGTGTCTTCTCACAGTGCAATTTTTACCATGTTTTTATTAACTCGCTTTCTTGCTTGTTTGTGTGTTTGTCCCGTACAAATCTTGCAATCGATTTTTAACTAACTTCCCGACTAGCTATAGATTTGAAACTTTTAGAATAGCTCCGAACACGATGACAATGCATTATTTTAATACTTTTAGCCATCTTTAAGCAGAATTAAATTCATTTTCAGTTATTTTCAGTTACTTTTGTTTTGTAGACTGGTGCAGCCCTCTATCGGTCGGGACGAGAACGAAAAGTTAAACGCAAGTTAACTTCTAATTCATTTTCTTTCAAGTTGATGGGATAATTCATCAAAAAAATTTTTAAAAAGTATTTATTAATACATAGAATTGTCAAGTTTATATTATTCAACAGAAAATTTAAAAACATGGTATATAAAGAGTTATTTTTATCTTGTAATTATTATTCGGGAGTTTTTATTCCACAAGCTTCACAGTTCCACAAGCTCCGTATTGAACTGATATGGCACCGTGGGACTTTTTCTTATATCCACGGTTGAAATTGCCTCTTTGTGGTCACCGTTTTGAGTCCATTAATTCGATAAAAGAAAATTCTCTATGAACTCTGAAGGGGTTTCACAAAAACGACTCTCAGGCATGTTTGGATGATTGAAAAAAAATTGGCAGAAGTGAATTGCAGTCGGAGAAGTTTACTTTGAAGGAGATGCAATTAATTTTGACCAATAAATTGATAACTTTTGTTTTATGCCACCATTCCGGGTACTTTTAAATTACAGTAGTATATATCGGTGTTCGTGTACCTTTATTATTATTCGCACACATAGCTGAATAATAAGAAAATTTTTATGCCCCTGACCGGAACACATTCATACGAGGTCCATAGATGGCAGAGGAATGCGGCTCCAATATACAATGCCCCCACAAGGGTCGGGGTCCGACTTTAGCCAGGTGCCTCTACAATTTTAACAGAGCACCCCTTGAAGAGACATATGGAGGGATCGAACCTTCTCCCACCCTGTCTGACATCATAGAAGGCCTCCTCGGTCTACAGATTTAACGGGTCCATGTCCTACCTAGACACGAAGGTATTTAATGGCATTTGTCAGGATTCAAATCGAGCACCCCCAGTCTGAAGCCCGACGCGCTACCCCTATTCTACCTCGGGTCCATGATTGTTACTAAGAGAATGTATCAATTGTTGGAATTAATCTATTCAAATTCCGAAATCCAATTTTCCCTCCTCTCAGCCAATGACGTAGATGCCAAACGCAGAGCTGAAGTGGGGGACTGTATGGAAGGAATAGTGAAAACTGCGTTCTACGATATACGTTTTGTTCTACGTGGGTGATGATTTTGCTGCGAGTGTTCCTGATATGTATAAAGTATGTTGCAACTGCTACGCTGTCCGTAGAATATCCGAGATGGATATGTTTTGTTTGGATGTATATTCGAGAAGAATTTTTTCTTAACAAAACTTAGTTTTTCATTTAAATTAGAAGCCAGAATTTTCTTCTCAGATAGTAAAAACTTCATAAACCTGAAAACTCTCCAAGTGGAGGATTATGGATTTAACACCAACTTCCAGAAAAAAATAATTTCTCCTGAGGGCAAGAGATGGAGTGCTCTTTTACTTGGGGCAGACCTTGTCCCGGATTTTCCCAGATCTGCCGCGATCGCCAGTTTTTAGACTTTTGACGGGGCATGACTATATGCCTGCCCACCTCCATCATTCTAACTTAGTTGATACCCCTTTGTGTGATTTATGTCATGCTGGACAAGTTTTCGACGCTGTTCGCTTGGACAAGTACAATGCACTCGTGGGTTTTAATGACATTGTGCAAAAGTACTGGAGAGCTTGTGAGCTAATGTCGTAAAAGCCAACTTCTGGGCGTTGCCAGTGACAAATACTATTTAGGAGTTTTCTCTGGAATACTGCGAATTCTTTGAGGAAGACGCGACACATTCACGAACACGATGGAAAACGTCTGGCAAGATAGGTGGAACAATACAACTGTTGTAACTAGAGTAAGAGAATTTTTTCCTCAAGTTAAAACTGACAGGCTAAGTGTAGATTTTTACATAAATCAGGTAATCACAGGACATGTGTCGTTTGATAGTTATCAAAGCAGGTTTCACGGAAAAGGTAGCACTTGCTCTTGTGGTGCTGAACAATCGGTGGAGCACTGCATAATAAGTATGCAGTCAATTTAATAATATACGCAGAGGCTTACCTACCAACATTGATATCTGGAATAAGAATAATTTTTATAATGATTATTATTGTAGAAGATCCATAAGGAAAATAGTTATGGCCCTTGTGGCTGTTCATTATCCGATTACATAGTTATTCTATTTCATTGTATTTTACACAATTAGCACAAGTCCCCCCCCCCTTTTTGTTTAATGCAAAACCGAAAGGTTGGGTCGTTTATATATTTGTATTTCATTGTATCAATTGTGAGACATTTGCTGGATTATAGTTGGATAAACGCCTGGCGTATGTTGTAAAGATTTAAGGTGTTGTATTTGAAGGAAGCTTTTCATAGATAGCATATATCCTACCGGCACCTCATTGTGGTGAACCCTGGGGGGGGGGAGGGAGAAGAGTGAAGTACCCCGACATGGAGAAAATGAATGAAAGTCCTGAGGAAGCAAGCACTAGATATGAACAGACTATCAGCGAAAAGTACAAGCGACTCAATAATACGGGGTGTTTCATATTGAATGGGACAAAAAGAATAGCATAGTACAAATTCTGTAATTGATTTATTTAGCCGAAACAAATTAATTCTGAAACTACAATTATACAAGTTTTATCTAGCAACAGCGAAAAATCTTCCTGTTACTAAATCGCCGTAGAGGCACTGTTAATCGAAATGGCGCCATCTATACAGGAGAAAGCGTACTGTGTTTTAGAATACGCCAAAACATCATCTTTTATCGTTCCCTCAGTTAGAGAAAGCGGTTCCCGGCTTCATCCTCCACATTGGCATAAAAACATACGTCAGTACCTCAACGATAATCTACCTCATTACTGGATTGGCCGTGCTGGGTCAAACGATATGCCATCGCTTTGTTGGCCACCGAGATCACCAGATCTAACCCCTTGTGATTTTTTCCTGTGGGGTTTTGTTAAAGACAAAGTGTTCGTGCCTCCATTTCCCAAGGACTTACAGCAACTGAAGCAGCGGATAACTGAAATGCTCGAATCAATAACAAAGGATATTCTATCACGAGTGTGGAAGGAATTGGAATAACGCATAGATATTTGTCGTGTTAGTGGAGGGGCACACATAGAACATCTATAGAAACTTGGATAACTATAGTTTCACAGTAAATTTGATCTATCAAAAAAAATATTTACAGCGTTCACAGGTATGCTTTCATTTTGTCCCATTCAATATGAAATACCCTGTATTATTAGCGTATTCAAATGGAGCGCGGACACTAAACGTATATTGAATGACGATATTGCTGCAATTACAGATGTCACTAAAGTTCAGCAGAAGCTCATTATATATTTAATAGGGCAAAATAGAGAGTTAGAAAAAAGAGAAATGTATTCAGTTACGCAGAGGTAACGAAGAAATCGATAATTGAAAAAACGGCTAAGAATAAAAAGAAAGGAGAAAGTGAGAATCTGAAGTAGAAAAGCAATCGTCGGATATAACTAAGAAGCAAATACAGGAACTGATTAAACCAGAAGAGTTGAAAATAGGCCTCAAGGCCTGCAGGAAGATAGATAATGGAGGCATTGTTATAGGAACAGATAAAGAGGATGAACTAAATAAGTTAATTAAGGACTTCAAGGCCATTGATGAGCTGGAAAAGAACTACAGGATAGAAAAATGGATACTGATCATAGGAGGAGAAGCATTCCAGAAAATTGAGAGGAGGTAAAGATTGATTGGGAGGTATAGCATGAGAGAATGACTTAAACCGGTAATCTGCTTCAAATGTTGGAGCTATGAACATATAGCCAAGGTATGTCGGTATGATAAGTTCTGCAAAAGATGTAGAGGGAAACATGAAAATATGGAAGAATGCAGGGAAGAGATGGAATGTGCTAACTGCTATTACTTCCACGAGAAAGACTGTATAAATGATAAGGAATGGTTGCGAGATGTTGTGAATCATCTGCCTACGGACACGAGTTGTACTAGGTATAGACACGAGGTGAATAAATTGATCAGTCGAACTGACTATGGGGCGTCCAAGAGTGGACGGTAGCCTTGCCGTAGACTGCCTTCATTTGTTTTGCTTGATTTGTTTTTGCATGCCTCTTGTTTAGATATTTATTTAAAGGTTACATTTGTTGCTGCAGTGTCTGCAGTTGTTATATATTTGGTTGTATTATTTGCATAACTGGGCTGGTATGCGCTTTGAATTACATGGGTTATGTAGATATCGAACCCAGAAGTCTTGTGGGTTCATTTCATGCTGATTGTTTCATTTTCAATGTCATTTGTTGTGTTGTTAGAGATTTTTTGTCCCATGGTCGGTACCATGGATTAATTTGTTGGCTTGCTAAAGCATTGAACTTATGGTTTAATTTAGATATGAATTGAATTTCTACTTTGTTTGGTTATTATGTAAAGTTATACATTTTCTTATCTTTCGTTGTCTGTACGAGCTGTACACACATTTATTGATGTAGTTATGTTGTAATAACTTTGTATTAATTTGATTTATGTAGTGAGGTTTTATAATAAAGTTAAACGGAGTCGGGTTACATGGCATTATGGTAGTTGCTCAGAGTTTGGCCAAAAAGGGGAAAGAAGGTTATGTAGGCTTGGTTCCTGGTACGCTCTGATCGTGAGCCGTGGGGTGGACGGTATTGCTTAGCTGAGATATGTTTGTAGATGATGTGCGTAGCCCTGTTGGACATGGGGTTGGGGATGTTGCCGCATGTCTGAGCCGGCGGTTGCTTGAAGTCGAGCGGATTGCCGTTGCGGCGACCGGTAATCAGTAATCAATCTAGACGTATCAGTTCTCCGCTTGGGCCGGTGTAAGTTTATGAATCTTACTGACTTCACTGTACATTGAATTAAGTCTGTACAAAAAGCTGGGACAGTTTGGCAATCGTGAACGCACGTAAGATATATAAATTTGACACGATTTACTTACATAATTATTTTTCTTCGGTAGTATGCGTCGAAACTTCCTGTTGAACCATCCTTTGATTCTTTTTTTAATACTTTCTTGTCTACGACTTTCGCTTCCCAAAATACCATTCGCAAAAATCCTAGGGGAACCATTTTCGACGCAGTTAGAATCAGATTGAGACGGCGTGAAAGCTCTGTTCACAAAATCGCCACAGGCCATTGGCTCTTGGACGGCAGCACAACTGTTATTATCATTGTCCACAGACTTTTGGGTACTTTCGAGTGGGACTCCACACACTAGGACTGGAGGATAGAAATCGCCAGAACCCAAGTTTACTGCAGAACCTAGCAGGAATCGGTGCCTGGCAGCTTCTCTGGCAGTCGGCCTCTCGCCGGGAACTATCCTCATCAGAGACAACAGGAAGTGCAGGGCATGAAATACCTCTGCTCTGGAAAATCTGACGCAGGGCATAGCTTTTCGCATCAATACGTACAGGCTTGGAAACTGAAAGGAAGCAAAGAAGAGTTAAAGCCGTCATAAGTGGGAAGTATTGGAAGTCGAAAATAGACGATAAACAGTCCTAAACTACAAGAAAAACTTTGGCGTATTTTTTAGGCTTAATTGTCAGCAAATCCGTATTCTTCCACCTTAGTCAAAGTCCTATTGCTTAGTTATAAAAAAAATTTAATTATGATGAAAAACAATTTGCTCAACTTCTTGTCTTCTTGCGCCATTAAAGAGATACTTTGGCGCCTTGGCAACTAAAGTGTAAAATGGTTGGTCAAAATTTATAGGGGCAGTATTTTCTCAATAAATGCTGTAATGAAGATGCAACAGCTCAGGCAACAAGTGTTTTGATGGAGATTGAAATTGCAAATTATATGTGTATCATATATCTGGAATACAAGCAATTACTGTTAATGCTCTGTAAAAGTAATTGCGTTTAAGTAAAGTCTGCTTGAAAGACATTTTTTGCCTGAATTACGTAATCTATTTGTATATGCAACGTGTTAGCTTTCAGATAAGTGAAACAAATTTATAGAATAGTTAAAAAAAGTTAAGTTTTACACTTCATATGCAGCTGTGGAACATTCCTTGTCAACTTTTATACCGCTGATCTGCGGGCAACAGAAAGTTTCATTTTTACTTCGTCCGTGCGTTTCCTGGGAACTATTTGTTCCTAGGGACTATTCCTAGGGACTATTTTGTGAGTTTAAAACTAGAATATTTAAGTATGATGCATTACTAAACAGTAATTTACTTCATTTAAATTGTTTCGTTGTGTTTTCAAGTTGAATTAAAGCTATTTTACCATGTTTTTATTAATTCGCTTTCTTGTTTGTTTGTTTGTGTGTGTTTGTGCGGTACAATTCTTGAAATCGATTTTTAACTAACTTCCCGACTAGCTAGACATTTGAA
The DNA here is from genome assembly GCA_907164885.2 of Dolomedes plantarius. Taxonomy (NCBI): domain Eukaryota; kingdom Metazoa; phylum Arthropoda; class Arachnida; order Araneae; family Dolomedidae; genus Dolomedes; species Dolomedes plantarius. The sequence continues at coordinate 16,212,210 of OU015503.1, read as the reverse complement.
ACTTTTAGAATAGCTCAGAACATGATGGCAATGCATTATTTTAATACTATTAGCCATCTTTAAGTAGATTTGAATTATTTTTCAGTTTATTTTGTTTTGAAGACTGGTGCAGCCATCTATCGGCCGGGACGGGAACGAAAAGTTAAACGCAAGTTAACTTCCAATTAACTTCATTTTCTTTCAATTTGATGGGATAATTCATCAAAAAATTTTAAAAAGTATTTATTAATACATAGAATTGTCAAGTTTATATGATTCAACAGAAAATTTAAAAACATGGTATATAAAAAGTTATTTTTATCTTGTAATTATTTATCGAATGGTGCCAATAAATTGAAATTGCTGGTAATGGTGAGTATCGATCAAAAATTTTATTAAGATTCAACGATAAATTCAAATGTTATGAGATTTCTAGTGGTGTCTATTGTACTTCCCAAAATTGCCAAAAATATCCAGCGGCACTTAGGTCAAGGTGGGAAAAATATCCGCTTTTAAAGTGTTAAGGCTGCTGTGCTAACCCTATTGGATTCACTTACCTTAAAGTTAAGCTATGGAAAAAAAATGTGTCCACTATTGATAGCTACATAAATGCTGGTTTTCCAATAAAAATGGTATTTTCAGATAGCTTGAACTTCTCTGCACCTTGCCACAGGATTCATTTTATAAATTTCATCCATTAAAGGAAATTATTATCGTTCGAAACACACTATACCAGATTTTTTCCCCCGAATAATTTAAGTTCTAAGATATTATTTGCATTTTTTAAAAGGAAAAATGCTTCAAGGTGTAAAATTCCTTTCTCTGTTATGGAATGCAATTTAAAAAAAAATCAGTCCATGTCGGCAATCCTTAGACGCATTTTCTCAGTAGGTTAACATTGAGGTGAGCGAATCCAATAGAGTTTGTACGCGGAAGCCTTAAGAGCGAACGATAAATCAGCATATATGACGGCGATATAAGATTTGGCAAGTTCGGGTAACAACATAGATACATTTAGGAAACTATTGATGGAGAAAAGTACATTATTCCTATAGCCGTCAGATCAAAATGACTATTTCTTGGGTTGACAATGGGAGCAAGATTGCCTGAAGGAGACATTGCTTTGCGTGGGGATATGGCAATTTAGGAAAACAAGGTGGACACCCGACAGCCAGCCAGTAAGCTTTAGAACTCTTGCTTCGACAGTTATGGTTAACATGCGAAGCATATTAATATTGAGGTCAAATTTTGCAAGTAACGGTCAACTTCTAGCACTACATAACAACACAATTTATGAAGTAGTATTACTATTGAGGATTAAGGAAAAAGTGTCATATGAACAGAAAATACTTCGAAGACTTTAGGAACTCAATCAGAACGTAAAAATGGTTTCGGTTTCAAATCCATCTAGAGTGTCCATTGTTATGAAAACAAGGCACTAGGGTAAGGTGACCAGATTTTAACATTGGTAAAGCGGGACACATTGACCGGGGGGGGGGGAGGGTTCTTGATTAAAAATTTGGTCTATATGGAGGAACAAAAATTTTCATAGAACGCAAAAAAAATATTGTAATATATTTTTTTTAATTTCAACATAAGTACAATTTACAACTATAATAAATAAAAAAAATTATGTATAATATTACTTTATTCTTTGGCATATGTCTCATTTGTGTGATTTTTTTTAGTAGATTGCTGTCGTTGTTTAAAAGCTCATGAAATTTTTCACAAGAATTTGTTAAATTATATTTCACACATAAATTGGCTTTCAAAGTCTCAACACTTAATTGTGATTTTTCTGGTGTCCACACTTTATTTACTGTAGAAAAATCATGTTCAGTCGCAACACGAGTTCCTGGTAAGGACAGCACGTATTCCACAATTATTAGTGCATTACTGTATGAAACATGGTTGTTTCAAAATGATGAAATATTTCTAACCTCTATTGTGTCCTCTATTGTGATTTTTGCTGGTGCGCAAGATTTAACCTTTTCCTTATCAATATATTTTTTTACTAATGATACCTCATTAAAAATATCATTTTCGGAAATATTACAATTATTTGTTATTATTAAAAATTAACATTATAATATTAACTAAAATAATATAAAACTCATATCCTGGCTAAATACCCACATGGCCGCCGAAAACGTATATTCCCTTCCCGTTCTTCCGCCGTTCCCTAGCTTGTCGTGCATTCTATCCAAAAATCGGGATTTTTTTAACACGCCACGGGACGCGGGACAAATTGCTAGAAAGCGGGACGTCTGGTCACCTTACACTAGGGACAACTTTCTTGAAGCACTCACCTGCAAAGCTTTCACTAACACCGGTCTCGTTTCACCATCCCAAGTCCATCCAGGACTGTCTTCCATGTGCATCTGGGGCCAATGCCCCGTCAAGACGTTCAAGGCCATGAGGCCATATGTCCACATGTCAAATGGCACGCCTTCGACACCACCAGAACCAATTGCGTGCCAGCACTCCGGAGGACGGAACTGGAGAGGAGCACATAAACTGAAAAAGAAAGAGAGGCTATCAAATACTTTTATCAAAATATTATAGATTTATATCAAGTGTTTTGTTGCTAACTCAAACATAATTTACTAGAGTAATATTTTCACAAAGTAGTGACCTTTAACTGTAACATTTGCTAAGTTAACATCGGGCATCAGTTTTCCAAAACTTTTGCATTTACATTCTACTTCTTTATTCTTCAGAATGTGTGTGTTTTTGTCCTTACGTGAGGTGTATTTCTTCATTACATCTTATTAGCCAGTAATAACCAACGGTTTTCGATCAAAGCAAATTTGACAGCAGAGATCTTTTTTTCACTACAGTCAAGCCCAGTAGATAGTAATTATCTCAATATACTCTTCTTGAATTTTACGCAAGATAGTCTTATCTTTAACAACTAAACAGTGCTCTCACACGATACCAGGCGAGGAAAGCTTATGAGAGAATATTACGTGCAAACTATGACGGTTTGTCTCAACTCCACTGATGTTGGTGGTCAACGCAAATACAAGAACTCAGAAAAGTTTTGTACCATCGACGCAGAAGACATCGTGAAGTAGACCCTTATCGGAGTTGTTAATTTTTTTTCCAAAAAACTTAAAATCACTCGAATTGAAAATAGTTTTTTTTTAAAAAGAAGCATGAAGGTAGAGACTAGTTCACTTTTTTCCTCAAAAATAACTACTTTTTCCTGCAATTTTTAAAAACGAACACCTCAAAATCCATTTGTACCACACTGTCGAGAGGTGTCCCATATCGTCTGGGACGAATAGATATAGGCACGTTCAAATTTAAAATGTTCGAGGAAAACTCCTCCTCGTAGGACTCAAAATAAACTATTCCAGATGGACAGAGGCTATATATTATGTATATCTGATCAGTAGAGAGAAAGTTAGGGGTCTAAATGTTAAGATGGTGCTTCTTCACCTTTACAACTTTTCCTTTGTCAACCATAGTCAAGTAACCATAGCAACACATCAAACGATATTTTCATTTATTATAAGTAAAACATTTAACATTTGAATTTTCTTTGTCAGCCATAGTCAGGTAACCATAGCAACACATCAAACTAAATTTTAATTTATTATCAGTAAAACATTTAATATTTTAAAGATTCAAGTGGAGGAGGTATTGATAAATACAAAAAGGTCTTTTGATCATTTAAGGTTTTATTGAAGAAACTTACATTTGGAACTACGCTTTTTACTGTACATTTAAAATAAAAAAAGATTTACAATTTATTGGCTATCAACTGGAAATTTATTGGTATAATATTACATAACTTTATTTAACTTATAAACTTTATGTTTTTGAATTTATGTACAATTTTATGCACAATTTGCGTAAATCGAACTTGAATTATTGAACTTTATTCAAAAATCAGCGTGTTTCATTGAAACTGTGAAATTTATTGATTATTTCGAATAGGCCTATGTTTGTTCCTTTATAAGTGAAAATGTATTGCTTAAATTTGAGCTGAAATTTTGTATAGATATAGATGATATTTCAGATTAAAACATGGGCATATTATTTTTTGAAAATCGGGCAACACTGGGTACTTCAGCTAGTTTATTTATATTTTTCAGGCACTGTGCAAAACTGCACCTCAACTGTTGTGTTCTACGTCATTCTAAATGCTATGTCAGCACCAACATCCATATTGGAAAGTTTAAATAGATCTTATGCGGGACACAAATCTATATCTTAAAGGAAGAAGTCCTGACTTATATATATATACATATATACATACACGTATCAACGCCCAGCAAAAACTATTGGAGATACAGATATCAAATTTTAGGAGCTTATTACTTTTGTGCTGAAGGCGTCATTTAAGAAGCGATTTTTCAAAATTTGCCCCCCAAGGGGGGGAGGGGGGCAAAACGTGTATTTTACATATTCCTTCATATCTGAAAGAAGGATATTGATATCCATAACATTCTTGCTTTAAAATGTAAGTAACATGAATACCTAAAAACCAATTTCAGGATATTTCAAAATTAGGCCCCCAAGGGGGGGAGGGGGGAAAACGTGTTTTTACGTGTTTTATCACATTTTCCTTCATATCTCGAAGAAGAAAACAGATATCCATAAGATTCTTGCTTTAAAATGTAAGGAACATGAATACCTAAAAACCAACTTCAGGATTTTCCGAAATTCGGCTCCCATGGGGGGGGGGAGGGGGCAAAACGTATTTTCCCATATTCCCTCATATCTCAAAGAAGGAAATTGATATCCAAAAGATTCTTGCTTTAAAATGTAAGGAACTTGATTACCTAAAATCAGTTTCAGGATTTTTTTTCAAAATTCGGCCCCAAGGGGGGGAGGGGGGCTAAACGTGATTTTACGTGTTTTTCACATGAAACGGATATCCATAAGATTCTTACCTTAAAATAAAAGGAAGCCGAATACCTAAAAATTAGTTCCAGGATTTTTCAAAATTCGGCCCCCCCCAAGGGGGGAGGGGGGGCAAAACGTGTTTTCCTTCATATCTCAAAGAAGGAAATTGATATGTTAAAGATTCTTGCTTTAAAATGTAAGGAACATGAATACCTAAAAACCAATTTCAGGATTTTTCAAAATTTGGCCCAAAAGGAGGGGAGGGGGCAAAACGCATTTTTCCCATATTCCCTCATATCTGAAAGAAAAAAAACAGATATCCTTAAGATTCTTGCTTTAAAATGTAAGGAACTTGATTACCTAAAATCAGTTTCAGGATTTTTCAAAATTCGCCCCCCAAGGATGAAGGGGGGCAAAACTTGTTTTTCACATATTCCTTCATATGTAAAAAACCGGGTTAAATAATACACCCATACCTCGCTTTACGGCCTAAATACGATCAGGAAAAGTTGGCCGTAAAGCGAAAAGCCGTATAACGAATCAATTATTTTGATACAAACCCATACAAATTTAATTGGATCTGTTCCAAATTTTTATAAATAATATAGTTTTTAGCTCAGAAAGCATTTTATTCTTTTTATTTCCTAGAAAAATGCTTACATAAAAATAAAAGTACAAAACAATGTAATAATTCAAAAAATAAACATATAAAAAAAATAAAAGAAATCATATGCACATAATGTGTAATGTGTAATCTGGGGAATGTGTTTGCCTTACTAAGAATATATATTATATTCTCTAAGAATATTAATAAATATTCTTAGTAATTTGAGGAATATTACTCTCAAATTTGTTAATTTTGAGAGTAATATTCCTCATGTTCGTCTGTCTGGCCAGATGAACATGAAGAGCGGGAGTGCAGCCCAGTATTTTTTTGATGGAATGAATGAAAAGTTTTATATCTAAATATCTACCCGAGCAACGCCGGGCAATAATGCTAGTATTCTATATAGCCCTAGCTTTCAAATCTGCCATGCAGAGAAAGATTATTTCCTTTCACCTCTTACCCGCAAAAAGGGGAAATTGTGAATGACTGGTACCCAGAATAAGGGAATGTTATCAATTGTCAGTACTTGCAATAAATTAATATTATCACCAGTTTGGTATCCGGAATAAGAGACTATTATCAATGATAGCTAAGTGATCACGTTTCATACTTGAAAATACCTGTAAATTGTGAATCACATCAGATTTTACAAATAAATGGATCTGTAAATAATAAAATATTCCTCAATTCTTCTACATATAATTTTAATTTTTCATATCAAATTTTCTTCCTAACTTCACTAGTTGACTAAGGGAAATTTTGAAATATGTCTTGGGTGTAAAGAGCTAAATAATAGTGGATGCAGCTAATGGAAGCCAGATGATCACTCAGAAGAATTATTGACGTGCATCATCCAACAGTTACTGATATGTTACTATAGCAAACCACTTCGATTTCTCATTACCGAAAACCCTGCTGAAATTCCAGTCAATTCAGGATTTCTCTGGAACTGAAGAAAACAGATTAAGATCATTCGTTAATCGCTCATAAACTAGAATGACATATAAAGCAAAGCTGCAGCCGCCATTAGACGATTTGTGAAAAAAAAAGTGTGATTGTAAAACTTTCAATGCAGAATTGTAAGGGAAGTCCCCAGTCTAACACGAGAAGAGGTTAGCAAAGATAAGTACGATTAATAGATCCGAACCTGCTTATCTTCCTCTTCGTGATGCTGAGCCCAGAAAAATCACAAATGACGGCCGAATCACTCGCAGTTATCAAGACGTTGTCCGACTTCAAATCCATGTGAGCGAATCCAGCGGTGTGCAGATAGTCGAGACCACTAAGCGTATCTTGAAGCCACCTGCGGACGCGGTCCAGACCTCGGAGGTCGGCGAGAAATTTCCATCCGTTCACTATGTTGAAAAGTGCTGTGGGATGGCGGGGAGAAACGAACAGTTTCAGTTCCATGTCGGGTATTGACAGGACATCCAGGACAGGAAGCAAGTTTGGATGGTTAAGGCGGGGCCAGATCACGTCTTCGACCTCCCTGTAGTTTTCCTTCGTGATGATCTTGATGGCAACTTTAATTTTCTGAGGCGAGATAGCAGAGAGGACTTCTCCGAACGAGCCTTTGCACAATGGTTTGACATCCTTGTAGTTGTGGCTTTCCAAGAACTTGACGGCTTTACCATGGTCTACTCGATGACTGGACATTTTGTGTTTGTTTACTATTTCTTCTTTTTTCACAAAACTAAGTTGATTGGGCCGAAAGAGATTGTACAAAGTTATGAGTGTCTAAATGGTTTATGAGCAAGTACTTGTAAGTTCTTTAAAGTTATAAGCTATTGAGATTAAAATAAGGATTGGCAATTTTACAGAAAAAGTATGTTTTGATGAACATTATGTATAATACTTAAACAATCAAATATATCACAGTAAATTAATAGCACTCGTAAATATATATCGCTTTTAGTAGCAGAGTCACAAACAGCTTTGATAGCCTTTTATGAAATGCGAGTTCCAATTTGTTTCACTTATTGGCATTGTTTCTTTTGAGCAATGTTAGTAAAGAGCAGCATTTGTTTCATTGTTGTGTCCAACAGAAGATGAACTAAATATACCTATTTCTATAACCTCATATTGTTGATCATTTTTCCTTCGATAAACAATAAGTGATATCAAGACAAGTCTGGTTATCATAAAGAGGAAGAATGCATAATTAGGAGACATGAAAGCTAAGTGATCTCCTCAACCTTTTTTGCGGTAGAAGGTACTTTGTTAGTAATAACAACTAGTCAAAGGTGCAAGAGACATTAACTTTAATCATGAGAAGTCAAACTGATAATTTATTAGGCTTTATTAAAGGACAGATATTGAAATCTAGGAAGTCTGTCATTTCGATGCACCAAGACTTTTGTTTTCATAGACATGAAATCTATGTACGACGGTTTTTGGAGAGAGAACCTACTCTTAAAATTTTCAAATATTGGGGTACATTCTATCATACTTAGATGATTCCGCGTATTCCTCTACCAACGCACGTGTAGGGACAGACAATGAAGCTGTTTTTCAAAACAAAAAATATTGAAGACTGGCTTACTCCCAGGAACTGATACGAGTAGCACGATCTTTAAAATATATATACATAACCTTGTTATATTTCTGAGATCAATTGTATTTGCAATTAACTGTCTCTTGTATACCTATGACTTGATGTTGGACTCAGCCCCCAAAGCATAATGCCTAATAATTCCCCTAACGTACCAAACACCAAGCTTAAAAATATTGGAAAATTGGTACAATGTTAACAAAATGAAAGTTAATTTAAATAAAACTGTTCATCAGTGTTTCTCTCTCACTGTATCACTGTAAAGGTCGCGTCTTCACGCTAAACCAGCGATAACGGTCTCCTGGAGATTCCGTTTGGCGAGCATGGAGAAAGGGGGTGTATCTGGAATCCACTAGGAAGATTACCTCTCGTTAGCGGCAGTTGGAACTTTGAACGAATAACGTGTTAGTGACCATTTGGTAGCGCTCAAAAGCGTGTGCGAAATATGTGGATGCAATTTACCTTACTTTGCATAGTTAACGTGCAAATAAAGTGTTCATTCAAGATCAAAAAGACTTGTGTTTCTTGTGCAAGACTTATTCTATCAATAAAGCGAGCGTGCGCGGGGATGAATTAGGATTTCCAAACCTTATGCCGAGGTCGCCTAAGCCTAATGCAGGGTAGCGAGGAAATGAAAACCTTTTATCCTCACCCATTTACTTTTTTATCCACATCTACTTTGTAAAGACCCCAATGTCCCCCAAACGGATGACGTATTCTATTTGGGTGTGCTTTTTGACAAAAGACTAACTTAAAAGTTGAATGCCGAGAAGACTGTTTACTAGGCCTTGGACGACTTGACTTGCTTGAAATGACTTGCTGGTTCCAAGTGGGGTTGCTCCAGACTGCCTTTGTTTCTTCCCCTGTTCACAAGTACTGTGAACCTCTGATGACTGCATTACAACAGATAATTGATAAATTCCGAAGGCTTCAAAATAAAGCCCTTTCTTTTTTCACCGGAGCAGTGAAATCAACCTCAAAAGACACCTAGTTAATGGGCACCATTAACTGCTATTAAATCAATTGCTGAAGCAGACTATTAAATTAATTGCTGGAGCAGACTATTAATTCAATGACAGCAATAAAATCAATTGCTGAAGCAGACTATTAAACCAATGACAGCTATTAAATCAATTGCTGAACATAGAGCCCTACTTTTATGGCTAGAGCGCTACGGTCACCTTTTTGCTAAACGAAGTCTAATTAGACCGGGACCTGCAGTTTAAAGCCGATTCCGAACGGCTACAAGAATCCATGCCAACAGTGGGGCTCGAACCCACAGGAACTGAACCGAATACCAGCGCCCTAGCCATTCGGCCATCACCTGGCCTACTGTTATGGGAAAAATAATAAAACTTCCAGGTCCTGAGGAACCATTTTTCTTTTTCTCGCGAGCAGAATCTTAAAACTCGATACTGTTTTGTGAAAAATGTCCTGCTCCTGAAGGGACAACCTCATTTTGAATTTTGGTGCCGAACCCCTGATCATGCCCCGTAACTCATCCCGTATTAACGGATGTGGCGTTCGTACTTAACCCATCCAAGCACTATCAATATAATAAGTCTATTCAAATATCCTTCATAAAATTCCCCATCACGTCTTGACAAATATTCGATTTCACCTATCGAGGTTCTCGGTTTCATTTAAGACCTTTCTCCCTACCTTTATCTCTCTATCTGTCTATCGATATTTCAATGCATCTCTCTGTAAATCTCTTTTTTACCATGTTTTTATTAACTCGTTTTCTTGTTTGTGTGTTTGTCCAGTACAAATCTTGCAATCGATTTTTAACCAACTTCCCGACTAGCTAGACATTTGAAACTTTTAGAATAGCTCCGAACACGATGACCATGTAATCTTTTAATACTTTTAGCCATCTTTAAGAAGAATCGAATTCATTATTACCATGTTTTTATTAACTCGCTTTCTTGTTTGTGTGTGTGTTTACCCAGTACAAATCTTGCAATCGATTTTTAACTAACTTCCCGACTAGCTAGACATTTGAAACTTTTATAATAGCTCAGAACACGATGACCATGCATTCTTTTAATACTTTTAGCCATCTTTAAGCAGGATTGAATTCATTTTCAGTTAATTTTGTTGTTTGAAAATGTCTTATAATTGCTCACTTTATTACGCATTTGATCATTTTTTTTCAAGTTGGTGGGATAATTCATCAAAAAAATTTTAAAGAAGTATTTATTAATACATAGAATTGTCAAGTTTATATGATTCAACAGAAAATTTAAAAACGTGGTATATAAAAAGTTCTTTTTATCTTGTAATTATTTATCTATTTCTCTATTGGCCATTTATAGTCTTGTATTTGGAAAATATAAAAAGAAAAGCATATAAAGTGATGAAAATACACTGAAGAGCCACTGAATTAGGAATAGCAAAGCCTATGCAAATTGTGTAGCGCTGCGCATCATGTATGCGCAAGTGAGGGCGCTGTGGTAACTGCATATATAGCGCATACTGTGGTTGTTCTGAATTAGTTGTTGGAATTGCCAGTATGGGTAAACTGCCTGATTTTGACGCCTTCGATCGCGGACAAATCGTAGGTGCGCGACGCATGGGCCATTCAATTTCCGAAATCGTCAGACAGCTAGGATTTTCAAGGTCGACAGTGTCAAGAGTATACCAAGAATACATGGATGGTGGAAAAAAACTAGCGATCGGGCAAACTGCAAAGGACAATTAGCCTTGACAGTGCGTGGTGAGAGACGGCTCAGGCGTATTGTACGTAGCTAGCGAAGCCAAATATTAGCTCAAATTACCACCCAGTTTAATGACGGTGCCAGTCGTACAGTCAGTAAACGGACTGTGCAACGCTCGCTTCACCGTATGGGTTTCGGGAGCCGTCGACCTACGAGAGTACCATTGCTCTATACTCGCCATCGGGCTGCACGTCTTGCCTGGGCAAGAGAGCACAGAGACTGGAGTGTAGAGGACTGGAAACGAGTAGCATGGAGTGATGAGTCTCGATTCCGACTACTTAATGCTGACGGGAGGCTGAGAATATGGCGTCAGGCTCATGAAGCCATGGATCCTGCATGCCTGGCTGGAATTGTACAAGGGCATGGTGGCTCAATCATGGTCTGGGGTGTTTTTTCATGGCACAGTTTGGGATCTTTGGTGCGTGTACCAACCTCCCTCAATGGAATTCGGTACGTAGAGTTGCTGGGTGATCACCTCCATCCGTTTATGCTGTTCTGTTATCCGCACGGTAATGGAGTTTTCCAGCAAGACAACTGTACCTCTCACAAGTCCCGGTTGGCTACTGGCTGGTTGGATGAGCATTCCTCTGACTTCTCTGTCATGAATTGGCCACCTAGAAGCCCAGACTTAAATCCTATTGAGCATCTTCGGGATGTTTTGGAACAAGGTGTGAAAGGCCATCACACAGCACCAAAGAACCTTACTGAATTATGGACAGCTTTAGCCAATATTTGGCAAGCCATTCCCGTGGAACGTTTCCAGAAACTTGTTGAATCTATGCCTCGTCGTGTGGCAGCCGTTATCAAGGCCAGAGGAGGCCCAACTCGTTACTAGGTAGGTATCCCTAATTCAGTGGCACTTCAGTGTATAAGTCTAATGGAACGATAATGTCTAAGCTAAAAATTTTCTTATGTCTTTAAATTGATACTCTTCTCCGACATATTCCTGGTAGTATGTTTCCAAAGAATTTAGTCACTTACTTCACTAAAGCTCGTTCGCTGATGACACTGGTACATGGCATAAGCATGTTTTCGGAGCAAGAAAAGATGAGATGTAATTGTGCTTCGCTGCCCAAACAAGCTCAGTCAGGACTTTTCAAACGTAGATATCCCGACATGCTCTGCAATGAGATAAATTTTTGCATTTCTTCAAACATAATCGGTAAGAAAATTTTCCTACTATGTACAGTTACATAAATGTTGATAATAAAATAAGAATGGTATTTTCAAATAGTCTCAACTTGTCTGCATCTTGCAACGGATTCAATTTATAAATTGCGTCCACCAAAGGAATTTAGGAGCGTTTGAAACAATACCAGATTTTTCCCCCCAGAATAATTTAAATTTTAAAATAGTTGCATTTTTAAAAAACGAAAAACGCCCCAAGATGTAAAATTTCAATCTCTATTGCGGAGTACAATTAATAAAAAAAAATCTTTTAATCCAAGTCGGTAATCCTTGGACACATTTTCTCCATAGGTTAACACTGAGGTGAACGAATCTTATAGGGTTAGTACACAGCAGCCTTAAATACAGTACATTGGATCCTTTTATACATTAACGTTTACATAACGACATTTGGGCGAAATTTTAATAGGATATAAAAATATGTGTCATATTTATTCATTTAGACAGACATTTTGTTTATCTTCTCGTGAAAAGTTTAACTTTCTAATAACAATATTTCATGTTTTGTTAGTATAAGACTCAGTATTGAAAAAAAATATCAAACCACACCAATGAGTAACTAAATATTAGTGACAAATTGGAATTAATTGTGTTTTTCATTTGGTTATTATGAGGATTAATGCATAAATAAAAATTATGGGGAATATAATTGTTATTAATGTATTATTATTTATATCTCAAGAGCATTTATTGCATTTCTTGCATGTGAGGTGTACTAGACACAGCTGTTAGGGTTTTGCAAAGATAGGAGTGACCTTGTCTTGAATAAGATTAATTTTCGTGGTACTACGGAAAATGAATGGTTCGTAACGCTTGAATAAAAGATATGAAGAAGAAAGCTGTGGTATCACCACCAGGACGAAATTTCCACAGATTTCAAGTGAACCTCAAGCAACGCGCAAATGTTTCCTCAATTTTCAAAGTTGCAGGAAACCGTTGAATGTTGTCCTATGTCAGATTATGGCTTTGTACACGTTGCTCCTGGAAGCGAACCGTTGAGTTCCTCCGCCTGTGCCAAGATTGCTGACAGGGCCTGTGATTAGTTCTATTGAAAAGTAATCAGACATTTTGGAAATTAACCTTTTTATGCAACCCTTAAGTCGCCAAGGAGCGCGCCAAACCGGGGTCAAGCCAGAAGCCATCCCATGATTCCCTTCTTTCTTCTTACTTCTGTTTATGTCATTTTTGCTTTGTATCTTCGTAACACTGTAATGTTTGTTCTTTTGTCTCGTAGTAGATTAAATAAATATATGTTTAACTAGCTGAAAACCCGCATTTCTCTACGGAGTACATTCAAATTAAATACAACGGTCAATGTATGCAATTAATGCCAAAAAATAAATATATATATATATATATATATATATATATATATATATATATATATATATATATATATATATATATATATATATATATATATATATATATATATATATATATATATATATATATATATATATATATATATATATGTATAATAAATACCACGATCAATGTATACAATTGATGTAAATATATATATATATAAATCGTAGGAGATATTTTCATAGACAAAATAATGTAGAAGAAAATATTCAAATTAAATCTAATAGGACATACTAAAGAATATAGTACAGTTAATATAGTACAGTTTGAGGAACATATCTTTTACTGCATTTTAATATTTTTTTCGATAATGTCCAATCGTCTGCCGCATTAGCAAGGGAAAAAATATTTTTTGTCTGTTTCATTGTTATGAATGTGACGATAAATTTATTTAAAGTACCAGAAAAATAAATCACGTAATCAGCATTTAATAAAGTAAATTCTAAAATTTAATCTTTAAAAATTCACCAAAAATCAGAAAATGGAGGTAAAGATTCGAAAAATATTTCATTTTAATGGAATTTTCATGATCTTTCTCGTGATATAAATTTTATAACCTTCAAATTATTATTTTAAATGCAAACTTAAAAAAATTTACTAAAACAGCAAATATTAAAATACAGTAAAAGAAATGTTCTAGAAACTGTACTATATTAACTGTACTATATTCTTTAGTATTCTTTATATTAGATTTAATATGAATATCTTCTTCTACATTATTTTGTCTATAAAAATATCCCTTACGATTTTTTTATAAATAAATATATATATATTTTACATCAAGTATATACATTGATCGTCGTATTTATTATATATATATATTGGCATCATGAAGCTACAGATGGCATTAATTGCATACATTGACCGATGTTTTTACTCTGAATGTACTCCGTAGCGAAGCGCGGGTTTTCAGCTAGTATATATATATAGATGTTCGTGTACCTGGGATTATTTAGTACCAAGACAGCTGCACTACTGAGACAGATGTAAGCAATATGTCTTTTGCTATCTTCACATCAAGTTTGACGTGCCAAATGGGGCAGAGCGTTGAGCCCTCTGATTGGTTAAAATTTTATCTCAAGCGCTACTCTCGGCTTCGGACGCAGTGTGAATAAGGGCCTATTCACACTGCGTCCGTAAGCGCCAGTGTTACTCGTATATTGACATATTTAAACCAAACACAGACCTTAACAGTTTCGTGGCTAATCATTTGGAGGTTTGTAACTGGTTAAATATATTTCAATGCCAACAACGCTGACGCTGACGGACACAATGTGAACAGCCTGTGTGTGTGTAACTGGCTTAGGATTTTTTCGCCGCGGAGAATTTACCGTCGCCGCTCGAAGAAGGCGTTACAAACAGGGCGGAAAAATTTCCGTCGCCGTCTTGCTTTGCGGTTTTCCCTTTCCATTCTGAGTATTTTTTGCTTCGCTAGACCTCTGTTCTGCTGGTATATGCAGTGTAGTTTCACCTTGAAATCAATTCACATCAGTTTAACTGTGCTATCAAAATTACTGATTGCAGTGTAGTTTGAAATGAACAGAGCAGCAGCTTCTAGTATTATTGTTATTCCGTCGTCGTTTGAAAAGGAGAAGAAAAAATCGACTAATTTGGGTTCATCCAATTAATGAAAGAAGAGATGAGGTTGCAGCTTTCTCTTCTTTCAAAAAAATCCTGCGGTTTTTATTTTTTACTGGGGGAGGTGGAATACCGTTTGTCCCACAATGCAACAACAAACGTTAACAAAACGCTAAACTCTGTTAGATATAAAACACTCTAAAAGCGTGGTTTTCTGGTCAAAATGGCTAGGAATTTGGTTACCTTACGCCATTTTGTGAATGGTTGGATAATGATTCATTGGATAATGGTTCATTCTTTTTGGGTTCTTGCGTTGACGCCTGTTCATCCATTATCTAGCCACGTTGAGGATGGTTATACATACCGTGATTGAAAATCAGTCGAGGTATGTTGCTTTATTTCATCCGAGGAATAACTCTAAACTCCACATCAGCCCCCCACGCTTTCGCGTATCAGCAAGAGAAAGATAACAGGTCGCGCCATAACAATCCGGCCAGCACTAAGTCTGGAGGACGAGCGCAATGACTAATTTGCCGCCAAGTCGGAATTAAACAAAATTAAAAGTTAAACCTCACAAAAAGGGGATAGCAACGGGAAAAATAAAAAAGGGAAGAAAGGCGTCCCCGGTACCACTGCTGTTCCGTCCGACATTTTTTTTTCTCTCTTTTCTTTTTTACTGTAAAGATCAGTAATTAAAATACAAATACATTCATATTTTCAGAGAATACATAGGTGATCCCCGACTATTAGAAATACATGACAATTCGGTTTGAATTGAGTAAAAACAATAACAAAAAAAAAACACGGCCCAGAGAGCCTGAAGTAGAGAAAATGTTGAATTACATGAATTAAAAGTTACAAAGCACGAATTACAAATTGTTACAAGCTACAGTTTACAGATTACACTAAATTATATATTCCAAATTACAATAACAAATTTTACAAATAAGTCAACTGCATCGGTTGATTCCTAGCGCATTAGTAGTACATATAAGACGACACCCAGGAAATCCACAATTCACTTACAGTTACAATATTAAGTGCAATAGTAATTTCATATAAATACTAACAATGCATTAATAATCAACACATTAACCATATATTAATTTAACAATACAATAAATACAACACAAAGTACTCAACGAACTACGTTTCATCCGAGAAATAAGAAATATTAAATTATCCCTTCATGCTAATGTAATTTTAACTTGTTTTAACGAAATGATCATAATTTTATAAAGTTTCTGACTTGCCTTATTCTGGGACAAAATCCACCAACCTTTAGGACAATAGAAGTCAAAGGAGGACAAAGCTAGAATTTGGATAAGATGAAACAAAGAGGGTACAAAATAAGATTTTTGATATACTAAAAAATTAAATTTCTAAAACTTCGGAATGAAATTTAACAGCATATGAAAGCGCAGAGAATTCGTTGCATCACTCGAAATAAAATTGTTTTTCTAAATGTAACTAAACCTGTCGAATTCCACTTTTTGTGACGAATTTTCAATGGTTCATTAATCGTTATTAAGCGAAAACAAATTTGCTGTCATTCAAAATTTTGAAGTCATGGTTAATCAATGGTTGTTAAAAAAAATCCATAAAAAATAAAATAAAATACAGAGCTGTATCAGCATTTCAAAGCGTTTTGGTGCTTCTTTGTTAAAGTTACATGTTTAAAACCTATCTGTAGCTTATACTAAACTAAAATTACGCAATGAAATGTCGTAATAAATTCCTGTGATTCCTTTTGAACTATCGGTCTGGCGTTTAAAACACATAAAAACTCGATTTCCCGCCAAATTTGGCAAAGTCCAATTTCATTTCTGTTTATAGAACAATTTATAGATCACAGCGTTCCATCGAGTATTTGCTCAAAAACTGGCACTAACCGGAAAAATCGTCAAATGGTACCTATTCGGAACTACGACCTAATAATTATGTATAATTCGATAACCCGTGGTCCAATAATGATGGAACGTTTTAATCTATCCTCTACATATAAGGCCGTCTGCACACGGAGCAACTCAAAAGAAACTGATAACTGACTCCAGTCACAAACCACTCGTCGGACGAGTTTGTAACCCGTTGTGCCGTGTGCGTGGCTCCATTCAATTACATAAGTTACGACTCATCACGGACTGGTTTGTGACTGGAATCAGTTATCAGTTTGTTTTGAGTTGCTCCGTGTGCAGACGGCCTGACTCATATTAATCACTCATGTCACTCTCTTTTATTAAAACCATGAAAGAGGTAAAAATATTTTTTCCAGCAATACTTATGAAACGAGATGAATAATCATGTCATGAAAATCTGATTTATGGGCTCGAGGTAGCCTTGTGGTGGCGCGCTGGCTTTCGGTGCGGAGGGTGCTCGGATCGATTCCCGACGTGCGCCATTAAATGCCTTCGTGCCTAGGCGGGATATGGGCACTTTAAATCCGTAGACCGGAAAGTCTCTCTATGAGATCAGAGATGTTGGGAGAGGGTACGATCCCCCAGATATCGGTGCTCAGTCAAAATTGAGGTGGCAACTGACTTAGACGGACTCCAACCCTTGTGGAGCTATATAAACCGGAGCTGCACACTTCAGTCAGCAGCCGATATGGACCTGGTCTGGAATTTCCCATCCAGGGGTATTAGAAGCAACAACAAATCTGATTAATGATACGAATTGCGTATGTTTTTGTTAATATATGCATCTGCGACTTTCAGTTTGGCAGTTTTGTTCCTGCATCAGAGATTTTTTTAATAAGTTTAGCAGTTCTCTCTGTCTATCAATAATTTAAATTTTAAAATATTATTTGCATTTTTAAAAAAAGCGAAAAATACCCCAAGATGTAAAATTTCTTTCTCAATTACGGAGTACAATTGAAAAAAAAATCTTTTAATCCAAGTCGGCTATTCTTGGACACATTTTCTCCATAGGTTAACATTGGAGTGAGCGAAGACATTCATTATCGATTTGCTCATCTATATATATAAAACAGTTCCGTAACTGACTGACTCACTGACATACAACGCATAGACCAAACCTCTGGACCTAAAGGGCTGAAATTTTGCATGGCGATTCTTCTTATAATGTAGGCACTAAGAAGGATTTTTGAAAAATTCTTCTTAGATTTTTTAAAATTGAATTTTTAAGCTGTTTTAGTAAGTTTGCATTTAAAATAATAATTTGAGAGTTATAAAATTTATATCACGAGAAAGATCATAAAAATTTCTTTAAAATGAGATCTTTTTCGAATCTTTACCTCCCTTTTCTGATTTTTGGTGAATTTTTAAAGATTATTAGAATTTAATTTATTAAATGCTGATTATGTGATTTCTTTTTCTGGTACTTTAAATAAATTTATCGTCACGTGCATAACAACTGAATAGACAAAAAAAAATTTTTTTCTTGCTAATGCGGCAGACGATTGGACATTATCCAAGAAAATATTAAAATACAATAAAAGATATTATGTTCCTCAAACTGTACTGTATTAACTATACTATATTCTTTAGTATGTCCTATTACATTTAATTTGAATATTTTCTTCTACATTATTTTGTCTATAAAAATATCCCTTACGATTTTTCTATAAATATATTTTTTTGCTTTTTTTACATCAATTGTATACATTGATCATTGTATAATAATCGTCGTATACAATTTTTCGTATGTTTGGGTGAATATCTAAAAATGGGTTTTGTATGAATTTTTATTTTATTATGATCCTAAATTTCTTCTTCAACATTTACTTGTTAAAAGAAAATTCAGTATGCTGCTTCGTTTAAAACATTTATGTGTTTCTAAAGTATACTAACTTTTTATCACATTTTTAATAAATTTTATTCGAAGTTGCTATAGAGGCGTTATATTTTGTTTGTCTATTTTTTTATCATCTTACCAAAAGGGAGACCAAGTGGATAACTCTATTTCCAGCTAAAATACAACCCTTAGTACTTTTTCTGCATTAAAGTAAAATACTGTATTGAAGTCCTGGTACTTTTCCGTTATAAGCACTACAATCGTTTTCACGCCAATTTGGCGCATTTTCAAAAATCACCGGAGCGAGAGAAAAGTATAACGCGATATAATCACACTAATGACTGGCAAATTACAATATTAAAATATACAAATCTCGAGATTCAAGGATCACGAGACGATATGAAGGCGATTATTTTTCGTGGTCATGGAGAAAATGAGACTTCATGGAATGCCGTAATTGAATACGCTTACTTTAGTTTGTAATAAATTTGGAATCCGTCAGAAAATCGTACCTTATTTTTACGTAATGGATTTTAAAGTATGGAATTTGCCTAAAGATGAACAAACAACGTTTGCGTAACATCCGAAGTTATTTTGAGTTATTTCATTCGCCAACACGATGTGTTGTATCTGTGCGTCGCCAAGATTACAAATGCGCCAAGTGTTGTGCTTATAACGGAAAATTACTGAAGTCCTAATATTTTAAAATACACAAAAACCGTTTCCGGCTCACGGGATAAGTTTTCGGTACTTTTCTATCAGCCGGGTGCATTATGCTAACAAGTATTGCTATTGGCGAGAATGAAAAGTGGCCAATCTGGCAACCCTTTGAAGACTGTTAAATGGGTCATAAATATGCTAAATTTTGAAGCATTGTTATTTACCTAACGCTGGAAGAAGATAGCGGATCTACGGGCAAGGTATATCGTGCTGAAGAACATACCCGGTAGGCTTAGTGGGCCATGTCCACTACGTCCCGACAAAATATTTTACAACCCTTGATCAACCTACCGACGGCTACGCCATGGCGTTGCAATCCGTAAAACAAAACGTGGTATACATAAATCCTGCGGGAGAACAAGGTTAAGTGACCTCGAAAACGGATAATAACGCATGAATAAAAATTAGAAACTAACTAGGAACCATTAAATATACTTGTTTTTTTCATAGTCGTACAAATGATTGAGCTATTGTGGGTATGCACCAAATAGCAATATTAAATACATGGAGGAACGACACGCTATCATTTGCAATCGTACTTAGCTGAATTTCTGTGGCGACAACAAGGCGATAACAAAAAGCGGGTCCTTTAGAAAACATTTTGAAGGATGTTAACGATTTTTGGCGTCCTAAAGAAATATTTACTTAACAAAGAATAAAATTCATGTTTGCATATATATTTTGTTAATTCACGCATATTAATCACGAGAGTTACAGTTAATTTTTTTTAAAAACAGTGCAACTTGTTAACCATATTTGGCTATTTCTGACATTCGCCCGACTGACTGAAAAGTTCATAGTTTTCTAAAAGAAAATTTTAATAACTTGCTCTAAAAAGGAATTTATCTGCTTCTAAATCCCTTTTTAAAAAAAGATGGAGATTTTAAGGAGGCAATATTATTTATATGTATTTAAGATATGATCAATAACTTCTCCTGTAGCATGAGCTCATTAAAATTAAATTCAGAGTGCTGTTACGTGTGCAAACATTTATGAGTTCCTAAAATATCTTTTCACTTTATGGTATTTTAAATAAATTGTTTCAAAGCTTTAATACAATGGTTATTAACACTAGAACCGCGGAGCGGGTCAATTTGACCCAAAACGATGTTTAATTTATCACCACGCGAAAAGTATTGATTGAAAAAAAAATTCCTTCTATGACTTATGATGATTTAAGGTGAACAACAATTTGCCGAATTTAAAAAATCGTAACATAAATAATTTTTCCGATTATTAACACTTATACCTAGAACCGCGGATCGGGTCAATTTGACCCGTAAGAAATGTTAATGCACAAATGACGAAAAACAGATGCATTTTCTCGGAAGTAAGGGCCTGTTCACACAGGAGTCCATTGCGTTGTGTTAAGGAAAAGATGACGTTGAGACGAAAATAAACCAATCATATGCCTCCAAACGATTAGCAATGAAATTTTTAGCGCCTATGATTGGTTTATTTTCGTCTCAACGTCATCTTTTCCTTAACGCAACGCATCGGACTCCTATGTGAACAGGCCCTAACTGTAAAGTACTTCTACCCCACCCTCGAATTCCTGAAATGGACTGTGCCAGAAGGGGGAATAGTTAAGGTTTTCAGTGAAGGTCATTATATTAGGTTTTAAGCGCGAACTACGTTGGAATGCAGTGAAAAATTACAGCGAATATTTAGAGGACTTTTTGAAGTTGCTTTTATTCTGTAATTAGTATATGTATAAAAAGATGTTGTTCACGCCACTGCGAACTTCACTTTAACCGCCGAGAACTGTATATAAGGTTTTGCTTCTGTTCACCTGCGCGCGATTGTTCGTTCTCTCGGAATCGTTTGTGGCTCAGGGAGTCGTTGGAATTCGCTCTGAAAGAGCAGTTTGTAGTGAATTGGTCTCCATTTGGTAGATCAAAATTGTTCGTAATAAAATGATTTAAAATATCAACTCAGCCCAGTCTTTTTGTTTCGAGGTGAATAATTCCACAACCAGCGATCCTTTAATAAGGAACATAAACATATGTAACAATACCGTAATCTTACTGTTCAGGAAGCTTATTTAGTATATTTAAAACAATTACCTGAAAAGGATTCAGAAAGTGAAGATAATGATGAAAGTGTTTCGATTTTGAGTAGTGAGGATGAATACTTACCTGCTAATGAAGAAAATTTGAAATCGGATGAAGAAAATGAAAGTGAAGATGACTCTGGCAATACTCTAACAATCGCTGGTCCTTCTCATTGCAATTGTTCTGGCAGATGCCAAAAATGTAGCAACCCGTCTACGAAAGCGTCATACCAAAAATGTAGCAACCCTATGAGGGACGCTCCCTGACCAGAGAGGGGGGAGTCAGTGTTGTTGTATAGCTCTGAGAGAGACAGAGTAAGAGAGCTAGCTTTATTCATTAGAGAGAGGAATAAAGAATTTAAATACTATGAGAGTTAATTATTGTGTGTGAAATTTCTTGTGGAATAGAGCCCAAGATCTATCATTTTAATTGGTCCGTCCAGAGTCAGGAGCAGCTACCCATGGATACATAACAGGAAGTTTTCTTTACGTAGTGCCTTTGTGTTATAGTGGAGAGAGAAACCGTTGGACTACGCGGGAAGCCATTAGAGAGTGAGTGAAATTTTACTGTTGTTTATAGTGTAAGAGATATGTTTAAGAACGCTTTAAAGCAAGATTTAAGGCTTATTGCCACAGAGATAAATGAGAAAATAAATGACAAAATGACTGTCGCTGATTTAAATAATGTCATATCGAATAGTGAACTGTATAAAAATGACCCAGAGCAAGTTATGAATATCGCGGACTCGATCATTGAAGAACGCAGAAGCGAAGAACAACGACAGATAACGTTAGAAAATATTAGGCTCGAAAGAGCTAAAGCAGAACTTGAGCTACAGAAATTAAAAGCCGAAAGTAGATCAGAAGTATCATCCGAGAAGGATGCTGAGTTGTGCAGTTTGGATGCGTTATTAAAAAGTATTCGAACACTAACACTGAAATTACCAAGTAAAGCTGAAGGTTGGGGCTTATTCTTTTCTTCCCTAGAGAGGGCTTTCATAGCAAAAAGTGTTCCAAATAAATATAAGGCCGAAATTCTTTTAAATTTAATGGGTGAGAAAGCCTCTAATATAATTATATATTTGAAAGACGAGGAAATTGGGGATTATGGAAAAGTAAAAGAATTAATTTTGAGGGAATTTGAGCCAACGCCACAAGCTTGTTTAGAGCAGTTTCGAAAAGCAACTCGTCAGCAAGGCGAGACTTGTGTTCAGTTTTCGTCACGTTTAGCAACTAGTTGGGAGTACTATTTAAAATTGAGAAAGGTCACAGATTTTAAGACTTTAAACCAACTAATTGTATCGGATAAAATATTCCAGACTCTAGATAAAGAGACCGCATCCCATATTAGTATAAGAGAAGCAAATGGTTGGTTTAACCCTTTAAAATTATCCCAGGAAGTCGATCTATATACAACTTCGCGAGGAAAACCGTCAGAGAATTATAATGCATCTCGTAGATACCCAAACTCAAAAAATGTGTCGAAAGTGTTTTTTTCTGATATGAAAAATTCTAAATGCATATTATGCTCAGAATCCCACCCTTTGTATCGATGCACTAATTATAAACAACTATCAGTTAATGAGAGATTAAATGTTGTTAAAAATAATAAATTATGTTTTAATTGTCTTGCTCAGCATAAAATTGCGCTGTGTAAATCAAAATACAGGTGTAGTTATTGTCTAAAATCACATCACTACACGCTTTGTTTTTCTCAAGAGAAAATTGCAGACCAGTCTGACAAAAAGAATGAGTTTAGAGCGGACTATGTTGGGAACCAAGAGACTCGCAATTCTTCCAATGAAGGGCAAAATCTTTCGCCGTTCTCGGCAGAGTTTATACCATCAACAAGCAGTGAGTTACCTAATAAATTATTTACAACGAGAAGTGATGACAGCTGTAAAATTGTTTTACTGAGTACAATTAACTGTTTTATTAAGGATGAGAGGGGTAATACTCAAAAATTGCGATGCTTGATGGATTCGGGATCAATGTGTAACTTGATCACTCTTTCATGCGCCGAAAGGCTAGGATTAAGGAAAGAAAAAATAAATAGAGTTTTGTCAGGTTTAAATGATATTTCGATGAATGTGAAGTCAAAAGTTAATGCAACGTTAACGAATGCAGATATGAGTTTCCAAACAAATCTAGATCTTTTAATCGTACCGCGAATAACGGATTCATTCGTACCTTCGGAACGCCTGAATGTAAACAAACAGGGATTTAACAAAATAAAACTAGCAGATGAAAATTTTGATGTACCTGGTAGCATAGATGCATTATTAGGAGCTGGAATATTCTACGAGAGTTTAATTCCTGGTCAAATACATCCCTTAGACACTAAATTAATTTTGCAAAATTCAGTCTTTGGATATATTGTTAGTGGAAATGTACTAGCTTCTAATGTAAATAAGATACACTGTGGGCTTGTTAAAGATAGCGTTGATTTAGATAAATTATTGAGAGGTTTTTGGGAAATTGAGAATATCGAATCAGAGCCGATAAAAAATAAAGAAACTGTAATTTGTGAGGAGCACTTTTTGGAAAGCCATACGAGAGATGAAACAGGGAAATATATAGTGAAAATGCCCCTAAAAGAAAATCCAGCGTGCTTAGGCAGATCTAGAGCCATTGCTGTTAGAAGACTTAATTCATTATGGAATAAACTGAAATTAGAGCCTTCTTATTTAGAGTTGTATAAGAACTTTTTGGCCGAGTACAAAGCAATGGGTCATATGACTGAGGTTACAGATAATGAAGAAGAGGGTATGTATTTTATACCCCATTTAGGCGTATATCGTCCAGAGAGTAATACTACACCACTTCGGGTAGTTTTTAATGCTTCTTCTGTAACAACCAGCGGAACTTCGTTAAATTCTCTACAATATAATGGAGGGGTGCCGCAAGATGACCTCCTTTCGATAATGATTCGATTCAGAACTCACATTTTTGCATTCACTGCGGACGTTCAGAAGATGTACCGCATGATATGGATTCATCCAGATCAGAGGAGGTTACAACGAATCGTGTGGAAAGAGGGAATAGATGAACCCATAAAAACCTACGAGTTAAACACAGTCACGTACGGCACCACTAGCGCTCCATTCTTGGCTACGCGAACGTTGAAACAACTAGCTATAGATGAAGCCCACCACTTTCCATTAGCAGCTCAGGTCGTGTTGAGAGACATGTATATAGATGATATACTTAGTGGTGCAAGAACTTTGAATGAGGCAGAAGAGCTTCAAAAACAATTAGCGGGAATGTTCAAAAAGGCAGGAATGTCTTTACATAAATGGTGCAGTAATGATAAAACACTTGTACATAGCAATGAAGAAAATTATACTTTTTCGAATCCCGAGGAAACCAAAACACTAGGAGTTTTTTGGAATCAAAGTGTGGATTGTTTTGCATTTCACGTAAAACCTGATTTGAAATCTTCCTATAGTAAAAGAGATGTTCTTTCCACGATTGCAAGACTGTTTGACCCTCTGGGCCTGTTAGGACCGGTTATAACTAAAGCAAAAATAATGCTTCAGAAGCTTTGGCTATTAAAAATTGACTGGGTTGACTTACTGCCATCAAAGGAAGAACAAGAGTGGAAGAAGTTTATTGAGTCGCTGCAACATCTAAACAGCTTAACAATTGGTCGGTGCATTTTACAGGAAAATCCTGCAGTGATAGAATTGCATGGGTTCTCTGATGCATCGGAAGTAGCTTACGGTGCGGCTGTTTATTGTAAATCAATAACAAATGAGGGAAAAATCCAAGTGAACCTAATTTCGAGTAAATCTCGTGTATCACCCATAAAGAGAACAACCATACCAAGGTTGGAACTTTGTGCAGCCTTATTATTAGCTAAGCTAATTCGAAAGATTAAATCTTCGATACAATGTGAGATACAGCGTACTTTCTTATGGTGCGATTCTATGATTGTCCTATCATGGATAAACAAAGAACCCTATCAGCTTAAAACATTTGTTGCGAACCGTATTTCAAGAATACAAGAACTGACCGACATGTCGCAGTGGCGTCATGTACCATCCGACGAGAACCCAGCGGATTTAATATCCAGAGGAATGAACCCCCAAGAGTTATCTGATTGTTCACTTTGGTGGAGTGGACCTGAATACCTGACAACCAACGAGTATCCCAATACACCAGTTCCAGAGGCAGTTATAAAAGATGACCATACACCAGAGCTGAAAATTCTTTGTGACTCTAATGTGGTTAATTTAAACATAACTACTAACAATTTTGTGAATGACTTACTAAATATTAGTAACAAGTACTTAAAAATCCTTCGGGTATTGAGTTTTATTTTCAGGTTTGTGGAAAACTGCAAAGTAATAGACCGCAAGACTGGGCCATTGGACACAGCAGAACTGGAAAAAGCTCAGTTATATCTGGTAAAGTTAGTACAGCACCAGACCTTCAGAGATGAGCTAACCAATGTAAAGGGCTCTAAGACCAGCCCACTTAACAATCTAAACCCCTTTGTTGATAAGGATGGCATTTTAAGGGTAGGAGGCAGACTGAGTAATAGTAATTTACCCTATGAGAAAAAGTTTCCAATTTTGTTGCCAACCAAGCATAAATTAACAGAGTTAATTGTTAAATATTTTCACATAAAGTATTTGCATTCAGGGCCTCAAGCTTTACTGTATCAAATTAGGCAGCAGTTTTGGATAATTAATGGGCGAAGCATATGTAGGAGAATTGTACATGGTTGCATTACCTGCTTTAAGGCTAAGCCACAGGTAATGGATCAGTTGATGGCCGATTTGCCTAGAGAAAGAGTCAGGCAAACCTTTCCCTTCAATATTACAGGGGCAGATTTTTGCGGCCCTTTCTGTGTTAAGTATAAGAGTCAAAGGAAAGGTATCTATCATAAAGTTTATGTATGCATATTTATTTGCTTTGTGACTAAGGCATTTGCAACAGAGGAACAAGTGGAAATTTGAGAAAGATAATGCAAAGGTAGGAGACTTAGTAGTTGTTAAGGAGGATAACTTACCACCGTGTCACTGGTCTTTAGGAAGAATTTGTGAAATTTATCCTGGAAAAGACTCAAAGGTTAGAGTTGTCAAAGTTAAAACTGCATTGGGTGAATACAAGCGCCCAATTTCGAAGTTATGTCTCCTACCCATGATTGAATAATTAATTAATTTGGTTTTTTTAATCGTATTATTGTTTAAGAGCTATCATGTGATTTCATTTTTATATTGTATTTGCATTTGTGTTATTGAATATTGGACTTTTGTATCTAATCCAGTCCATTAAGTGTATGTAATATACCTTTCTTGAATGTTTAAAAACATTGCAAGGCGTGGCGGTATGTTCTGGCAGATGCCAAAAATGTAGCAACCCGTCTACGAAAGCGTCATACCAAAAATGTAGCAACCCTATGAGGGACGCTCCCTGACCAGAGAGGGGGGAGTCAGTGTTGTTGTATAGCTCTGAGAGAGACAGAGTAAGAGAGCTAGCTTTATTCATTAGAGAGAGGAATAAAGAATTTAAATACTATGAGAGTTAATTATTGTGTGTGAAATTTCTTGTGGAATAGAGCCCAAGATCTATCAGCAATAATGATGATAATTTATCTGATAAAAAAGAAAAATCAAACATTCCAAGAAAGGATACACTCACGCAAATGAATTTGAAAAAGAAATCGACAATAACATTCAAAGTTGGAAATAATGTTGGCAAAGATGGGACAGTTTGGAATGTCGCTCAATTTGGAACAAACGATAGAGGACGAAAATCAAAGTGTAATATTTTGAAAGAAGTTGGGGGCCCAACACCACATGCTAAACGCAATGTTGTCGACAACAGTCCTTCAAGTGCTTGGAGACTTTTTATAGATGAATGGATATTGAAACACGTAAGGAAATGTACTGAAGATGAAGCTCATCCTCAGATTATGAAAAAGAATGGAATATAACATTAGAAGAAATAGATGCGTTTATATCAATTTTATATGCATGTGGTATATATTGTGCAAAAGGAATGCGGGAGAATTGGTTTGTTTACACCGAAAAGCCCTTTGAATAACATGTTAACTATGAAAACTTCCAGAAACTACCAAACAAAATTTTCAAACTTCATCCTCTTTGTTTAATTAGTGTCGATTAAAAAGCTTTGGGAACAGAACACTTAAGACTGTTTTGAGAAACAACGTCATAATTTTTTTTCACCCGATTTTTCAAGATCCTTCAAAACACATTTTTAACATCTGGAGACGTGGGACTCCACAAAATTTTGTACAAGCTGGGAATCTAGAGCAGATCTGCTTTTAAATAAAAGACATATTTTTGAATTAGAGTTTTAAAGTAGAATTACGTTCGTGAATAACGGTCCTTCGAAGAGAAAAAAATTGTCCGGTGTCGCGAGTTATAATTTTGGAAGCTCGCCAAATTCAGTAGCAGTAAACATTTAAACAGAAAAGTACCAAAATGCGTCAAAAAAAATAAAGAGTTAGGGCCTGTTCACATAGGAGTCCGTTGCGTTGCGTTGAGGAAAAGATGACGTTGAGACGAAAATAAACCAATCATATGCCTCCAAACGACTAGCAACGAAATTTTTAACGCATTTGATTGGTTTATTTTCGTCTCAACGTCATCTTTTCCCCACGCAACGCAACGGACTCCTATGTGAACAGGCCCGTAAACAACGATAAGTAATCGTACGTTAATAATCCACGGTAATTTCGTTAGAAGAGATACCTGAAATATTTTTTATTTTATTTCGGAGGACAAGGCGATGAAACTGGTGTCTTCTCAAAATTTGGGACATTTTGTCACATTACTTAAACAGTAAACATTTTAACTAGAATGGGATTAACTTAACCTCTATTATTTTAATAGTTCATGGTGTAAGAGCTATCTTATCAAAAACACCCTTATATTTAACACTAAGAAATAGTATTAATTTATTTTAATTTTTAAATAAGTATCGACTGTGTGTGGAAATCCATTATTTACCCTGTAGTCATAAACCTCTGATGATTTTCACACAATTTTATTTGCTGTTAGTAAGTTTACAGAAATTAAAATCCTTTTTCAGACCAATACGTTTAGCCGGAGATTATGCCAAATATCCTCATGTATTATTATTATTATTATTATTATTTTAATTTTGAATCAATGAGTTTGTGATGATTCCTTCAAAATCTAAAGAACGAATCAAATCGAATCCTTGAATGAGCTTTTAAGTTCTAGTTCATAAACATTGGTTATTTAATCGTATTGGTTCTGTATGTTGACTGTCACTTCCCATATTTGACTCAAACTTTAATACATTTTTGAGAATTTTGTAAATTGTGTCGATTTTTAGTTCGATTACTGCAAATTTTTGAAGTGGCTTTGTAAACGAGAACGGCATGGCTTCAAAATTTAGATCTGACTTTAGACGTTTTAAAGTTTCTGATCGTGATGCTTCAGTTGCGGATTTTTATCCTTTACGTATGACTGTTGATCATAGGACTGAAATGTATGTGAAATTTGCCAAAGTTATGTTAATATTTCAGGGTCCAAGTACTGAAAAGAGAAGCTCTGCAGTTTCAGAATTAATTTCCAAGTTTAAATACGCTGGTCGCCTGGTTTCAGATGTAACGTATAAGAGAGAAACAGGTCGTATGTTTTCTTCAGAAAATACAGATTACTTTTATTCGTATTTTCGAAGTCGAGTGAAGCAATCATGTGAAGAAGGCTATAATCTTATTATAATTGACCAGTCGATGAATAATTCCATTCAAATGAAGTATTACTTTTCTCTTGCCCAGAAAATGCAGTATGTCATTCTTCCATATCCTCCTCTCATAGAAAATCCTTATGATACTCTTCAAGTCAAAAATACTCAAGCTTCAGTACTCAAAAAAGATAGTGGATCTGTTGTACACGAAAATTTATTCAAGCATCTGTTTTTTGGTTGGTTTTTACACGATGTAGATTCATCGGAATTGCGGGAAGAAGCAGGTCTGTATGTGAGAGATTGTTTTGATAACATTCTTGAGTTTCGTGAGCTTTTTTCTAAAGTTTGTAAGCCATGTGACTTTGGGCTGCATTATAACATGATAGATAAAAGACAAAATTTAGCTTTTTGTACTGTCAAAATTCCACAGAATATACTTGATGTTAGAAATTATTTGTCAAACAGTACTTTTATGAGATTTTATGGTAGCATGTCAAAGCTGTATATAGTTGGTTTTATTATTTCTCCACACATGATTGCTGCTAGAGTTAAACTAACTTTTGAGCAGAAGAAGCTATGGGAAATGAATGATGATTTGGATGAAAAATACCAAACAACTGTGTTTCCATCTGAATTATTAAAAAGCTCTAAAGTAAAATTGCCTGATTTGGATGTTAAATTAATTGCATCTAAAAGTAATAGGACACTTATCACTGGGGAATCCATTGATAAGCCAACTGAAGCCATACATCCACAATCTAAAGGAAGATCTTGTCATATTCTTCTTGGTAAAGTTAAAGATGCTCCTCTTCGGAATGTAGATTATGATGTACCATTTGCTGTATGTAGAGAAAGAACCATGGTACCAAAAAGTTCTAAGGATTTTGAGCCATATGAACTGGAAAGATGTTTAGTTAGGAGAATTGGAAAGTATTGGTTTATATATTTGAAAGAAAGTTTAATTGTCAATGGACTATTTGCTACATGTTGCTCTCTGGACAGTCAAATATAAATAGGTATGTAATTCTTATTAGTGGTTTTTCTATTATTATTTTTGTTATTTACTTGTAATTTAGCTGCAGCTTTTTAGAAATGGATTTTGTGATTTTTCTTATGTTTTGATTCTTTTATTTTAATTGGTAAGAGATGACTGAGTTTTTAACTAGATAATGATGAAAAAATGCATTCTTTCTGAGTTTGTAATTTGTTAATTTTTTTTAAAGTGACCATTAATATGAGTAAAACATTTAAGTAATTTTGATAATTATTGAAAATTTTGCTGATTTATCAGTTAAATTTTTCCCTAAAATGTATGCATGGAAACTTTTAATATGAAATTAAAGAAAGAACAATATACAAATTGGTGACTGTAAGAAATAATACAGAAAAAAGGAATTTTATTAATTTAATAGTTGTTATTCAAACAGTATGGCTACAGTATGTATTCAGTGTACAGGGCTATTCAAAAAGAATGAACTGATTTTATGATGTAATATTTTATTGACAAAAAGTTATACAAAACTCCAGCCAAGTCACAAATATTCTACTGATAATCACATTTTATTTCCTGTTTTACAAGTGTTCAATATGGCACCACCTCATTGGCACCTGATAATTCAAGCTTTTTTGAATGAAAAAGTGTACCAGTAATGAACTGGTCAGCTGGGGGCCCAAGACGTTGCTCTTTGTGCTTGGCCAGTCATTTGTGTGATTTGTAAATTCATTTATTTGTTGTATATGATTTTTTTTCTTGGGATATGTATAAGATTACTTTTAAGTTCTGCTTGTACCTACTAACCTCAATGACCTTAAACATCAAATAGCAATAGTGATCAACTCAGTGGATTGTAATATGCTCTTATGTGTGTGGGAGGAATTATCTTATCAGCTTCATGTTGCCTGGACTGCAGGTGGTGGCAAGATTAAATACTTTTAAGACAGGAAATTAATCAGTATTATGAGTAGAATATTTGTGACTTGGCTAGAGTTTTGTATCACTTAATAAAATATCATGGAATGTATCATCAAATCAGTTCATTCTTTATGAATAAACATGTATTTTTAAAAGAGATTCAGAATTATTTATCATATATGTATTTAGATACACTTTCTTATTGTTCGTCACAATGTTTTTCAATCATTTTATTTGGGTAAAACTTATTGTTTACCATACTTTGAAAGTTTTACTTACTATGAGTAAAATTTCTGTATATTTTGGATCATTTTTATACATTGTTTTTTTTCAGTAGATTGCAATATATTTTCTCATAATTTTCCATTTTTATGAAAAGAAATTTTTGGTAACTTCCTTATTAAATCAGCCTCCACAAAATTTTGCCAAGGGAGCTTGCAAACCATAACTTAAATGTGCATTCTTAACTCTTCAGTACTTTAATTTTGTATTAACCCGTAAAAGTTCGAATTATTTTTCAAACAATATTTTGAATTTTAATCATTAAAACATGTTTCAATAAGGTTATATTACACATTTCTGTAGGTTTTAAGATGTATTTATAAATATTTTTCAAAATACAGGGTGTTGCATAAATGCAACGCTAGGCTTTAACATGATCAAATTTTACAAAATCCTGAAAATTACCACTTTTATATTTTTTCAACAGAAAATAAACTTTTATCAATAGATTTTGTAATTTATACACAAATTTAATGCAATGTTAATTATTACTTATTTTTCTCTATGTAATGAATAAAAACTATTTACCCAAAGTTCAACATTACATTTTACACACATTGTCTGTATAATAGTTTTGCAATATTGTTCTGCACAATATCGTCTTTTATTCCCAGAGGATTTTTTTATCAGATGATTAAGAATGTTAAATCTTATCGAATTTAGAATTCTGCAATATGTGGCACTTTCATTTGAAGAAGGGGATCTTCCTTGTGGAAAAATGGTATTTTTAGGTGATATATCTGAAATTGACCACTTCCTTTTTTCCGATGATTTTTTTTAAACTTGTTTTCTCAAATGCTGAAACAGAATCATTATATTTACTCAACTTTTCATTCTCGTTTTCATTTTTTTCTTTTCTATATACAGTTTCTACTTCACACAGCAATTGATTTCTACTCGAATTATTAACTCTTCGGCTACAGTTCTCATCAGCAGAGTCCTCATCAGTCAAATTATTTTCTTTTGGTGGCGCTATGTATAAACAACCGGTGTCTTCACTCTCATCTTCATTTTGGAAAAGCAAATCCAGAGCTACACTCATTGATAGGCCACTAAAAAAATAACAAAAATATAATTACATATAATAATAATAATTAATAAATATATAATAATTAATATTAATAATGTATATATTATTAATATTATATATCTATCTATATATATATATTATATATATTATGTATTATTAATTATATATTTAATAGTTAATAATTATTAAATATAATTATAAAAATTCATCTTATCAAATCTCAGTATTTCTGTTTCAAAATATTTCATTTAAAAAATACTGATACAATAACCGCAGATTTTATAGGGTCCTACTTATAAATCAAATATTTACTATTAAAGTTTTTATTTGAAATTTCCACTAATATGAAAATTTAGCCCCTTCTGACAGCATATGAGAACAAATTTGCTATCCATATCTTATTGCAGAAAAAGAACATCTTTAAGCCTAGCGTTGCATTACAGTAACGCTACAAATTTGAACAGTTTTAATAATAAAATCATAAAGATAATTTTTAAAATGCACTATGCTCTACTTAACTACCTTAATTACATCATTTTAAAATATATATATATATATCAAATTATTTATTTATTTAAAAAAAAAAAAATGGAAGTTACCGTTTATGGTGAGCCAAGATTCGTGGATGAAATCAAAAGTTCGAATACAGAGTGGTGGCATTTCAGAAAGAGAAACTCTTCAGAAAAACAGGTGCTACAAATACTTAATTTAATTCATAGAGAAAATAAAAAATGCAGAAACATAAAGATTAAAGGTTTCAAGGTGGTTAAAATAAAAAAATAAAAGTATCACTATTGCTGTTGTATTAATGCAACGTTAGGTTCAAATGGGTTAGTGCTCATTATTATATGATATTTTGGCAATTATAAATGCCCTGATTAATATCAATAAGTATTTTTGAAATTTCAAAAATACTCGTTGCTTTATAGAATTTTGTTAACAAAGAAATTTTATAAATGAAGTTATTTTGAAAGCAAAATTTTCTTTTTCTGTAGCATATTGGAATTATTTTGTTGTTCATGATGCATGATCCAAGATTTCTTACTATGTAAAAACTTCATGCTATATAAATAAAGCAAATAGTAAATGTAATAAATATATATATATATATATATATGACAAAAAAAATTGCAAATTGATTTAAAAAAAAATTAAAACTATAAATGTAGAACATAACCAAAAGTATGTATGCAAATTTTCATACAAATACAACTTGTGAAAATCTTATTTAGGTTTGATTCAAAGTGGAACTATATGATTTTGCTTTCATTTACCCCTCTTCTTCCTATATATATATATATATATATATATATATATATATATATATATATATATATATATATTGGCTCCCAAAAGTGTTTGTACACTTACGATTTTCAATGAAATAGGGGTCTATCCATTAATTAAAATGAATATTTCAGAATGGGTATTTAATAATAAGATCTATAATCTATTCTTAACAAAACTGCATGAAATATTTTAAAAACATAGTAAAACTTTATTTTTAAGAAACCAATAATCAAAAAGGAACAAAAACTTTATCTCACAAAAGTCATAGTACACTTCTAAAAAATCTCTACATATTAGTAAATATTCAAATTTTTTGTTAAATTAATATTTAGTAGGATATCCTTTAGCATCCACAATAGCTTTTAAATGTCTGGGAATAGATTGCACTAGTTCTTTTGTAATTTCAGCATCAATGTTTATCCATTCTTCAGTTATAATTGTTTTTAGTTCCCTTTTCGAGTGAATGTAATGTTTTCGTACTCGAACCTCCAGTTCTCTCCAAATATGTTCTATTGGGTTTAAATCTGGTGACTGAAGTGGTGTTTTCAAAACTTGTGGACAATTATAGAGACACCAGACACGAACGTTGAGAGCCGTGTGCTTAGGATCTTTGATATAAAACAATGTTGTTTCTAATACCCAAATTTTGGGCTGATAATTTTAAATTGTCTCTTAAAATATTTATATAAATAGCATGATTCATTACGTCATCAATAAATACCAAATTACCTAGTCCTGATGTTGACATGCACCCCCACACAAGGACACCTCCACCGCCATGCTTAACTGTTACTACTAAGTTCTTGGGATTAAGTTCATCATTTTTTCTTCTCCATGCAATTATATGCCCATCAGAACCAAAATTGTTAAAATTGCTTTCATTGGCAAATGAGACATTATTCCAATATGTTTGGGGCTTATTTATCATTGATAGTGCGAAGGAAAGCTTAAGCTTTCTGTTTTTTTCACTCACAAAATATTTTCTACCGGCAGAACGCCCATGTAATCCAGGTGCTCTGAGCACTTGTCGAACAGTTTCAGGTGAAATTGAAGTAGAAAATGTTTCATTAAATTCTGCAGAAACTTTTACAGCACTCAAACGTGGATTTTTCACAAATTTTCTAATTATAAATCGCTGATCAAGTTTTGTTAACTTTGCCGGACAACCTTTTCTTACCTTGTTTCCATCCTATTTTATTCTTTAAAGCATTTTATCACATACTGCACAGTAGAATGGGATAAATTAAGTAATTTAGCAATATTCTGAACTAATTTACCTCTACTATGATGAAAAATAATCAATTTTCGAATGCTGTTTGTTGTTTCTTTACGACTACGAGCCATTTTTAAATAATAAATAGAATATTGCAGAGTAGGCAAGCCAAAATTAAAGTCAAACGATATTTTAGATGCCATCACAATTCAAAAATAAAAATAAAGCGCCAGACGATAATTTTAATTATAAATTTATCCGAAAATATTTCAGTGTATGATGACTTTTGTGAGATAAAGTTTTTGTTACTTTTTGATTTCTGGATTCTTAAAAATAAAGTTTTACTATGTTTTCAAACTGTGTAGTTTTGTTAAGAATAGATTATAGATGTTATTATTAAATACCCATTCTGAAATATTCATTTTGAATAATGGATAGACCCCTATTTCATTGAAAATCGCAAGTGTACGGACACTTTTGGGAGCCACTGTATATATATATACTAGCATTATTGCCCGGCGTTGCCCAGGTAGATATATAGATATAAAATATTTCATGCATTCCATCAAAATAATACTGGGCTTCACCCCCGCTCTTCATGTTCATCTGGCCAGACAGAATGCACTTAGTGCGTTTCTGTTGAAATGATATACAAACAATAAGAAAGAAAGAAACTTTGAGCCTGTGGACCTTCATCTGATTTTATTGAGAATTAATGACACCATGTTGCATGATTCGCACGTTTGGATTGAATAAGTTTACTGTTAAATTATATTTGTTAGATACTATTCAATTAGATTTAATTAGATTTGTTTGATCCACTGTTTAATAAGAAATAAGTTTTATAATTTACATTTGCCTTTATTATTTATTTTTCCCTTAAAAACACACTTTTTTCCATTTCACCCAAGAGGTAAAGTGCGAGATGCGTTACCCCCTTTATTTAATCAAAGTAAGGCTTGATTCCCCATGAAGCCTTTTTCCTTAAGCTTGTATGTTTTGTAAGAAATGTTTTGAATCAGATGTATTACCTGTGAGTAATGTTCTCAAAGGCTTGGGTAGTTCTTGAATTTCAGGCAATTGTACTTTCCCATTACTGCAACACATAGCAGAGCCAGGAAAGTTGTGTTTATCTGGGGAGCCAGAGCCAAAGGTCATTCCCAACCCTCTTCCTCCTGCGCATTGGAATTTGCCCCCCCCCCCACCCCCCCCCCCGTCATCCTCAAACCATCCCTCTTAACGCAGCTGGATGAGGGGAAAGAGCTGTATCCACAGGGGGTATGGGCACCTTTATGGGGCACAAAAAACATTAAAAAATTAATTTAAAAAACTTATTGAGCCCCAAATTTCGTTTTTCCTGATTTAAGTTTCTCAGGTCAAAAACATTAACTGTGCCGAATTTGGTCCCGGTGGGTGAAACAGTCTATGATTCTATAGCGGACAAACAAACAGACAAGCTCTTATATATATATATATACAGTCAAACCTCGCTAACTCGAACCTCGATTTCACGAATTTTTCGATATCTCGAAGAAATAAAAATTCCCTTCAAATTTCCTATGCACTCAATGTTAAAAAAACCTTGATTTGGCGAATTTTTTTTGGCTCATCCCTCGATAACTTGAATTGTTTCCATGAATGGAGGAAAATTTTTTTTCTAAAAACAAAAAAATAATATCCAAAAAATAGAAATTTCTGAAAAATAGAAAAGCTATTCAAACATTACAGTGGTAAAAGCCTGCATAAACTTTAAAAAGAAGGGATATAAAGACGGAAGATAACACAGTGAAATGACAACTTCTCTTGTCCTCCAAGATGGGATTTGAAATTCTTGTTTATTGTTTTCTTATCTCGTTTCAGTTAGGTGCCATGCATATGCAGTGACCATCGATCCTTTCTTTTATTTTTTCTCCTTTTATTCTCCAAGGTTACTTTCTAGAGGGGTCGGGGTGGTTTTAACAAAATAGGAAATTAAGGCATGGACAAAAATCAAGAGGTGGGTGGCTTCCAAGAAGATTGTAGAATTTCTTATCATTGCAACAAGGAGTGAAAGAAAAAAAATTACAGGTGTGAATGCATGCCTGTGCTGTCTTGCATTCAAGCTAGAGCCTCAATGCTCATGCACCTCGATAACATGGAATTTAATGACTTTGTCATCGTAGATGATACGGTAATAGTGTGTGGTCAGTGGGAGGACAATGACAACATCCGTCAGACGAAAGTTTCTTGTGTATTATCAGAAGAAGAGGAGGATGAAATCCGCCATTTGCCACCTAATGTGACAAACAAAGAAGGACTATTTGCAGTAGACGCATTGAGAAGATATGTTGAAAGTCAACCAAATAGGTAAGAGGACACATTTAAAGACATTGTCCACTTAGTGTAATAGATAAAATTTCAGACTCTTTTCTGAAGCAAACAATTGAATCTTTTTTCAAAGAATTTTGTAAATAGTGTTTATTAAAATAAAAATATGGATTACTTTTTAAAAAGGTATGTAAAAAAGCTTTTATTTTCACTATTACTATTGATAACATGCGATTTTCGATAATTCGAATTTTCGATATTTCGAATTTTTTTGTCTCTCCCTTCAAATTGGAGATATCGAGGTTTGACTGTATATATATATATATATATATATATATATAGGGTGAAGAGGGGTAAGTGAACGCAAAATCATATAGTTCCACTTTGAATCAAACCTAAAAAAGATTTTTACAAGTTGTTGTATTTGTATCAAAGTTTACATAGATACTTTTGGTTATGTTCTACATTTATAGTTTTAATTTTTTTAAAATCAATTTGCAACTTTTTTTGTTATAAATATTTAAAGTTTTTGTGTTCTGCATTCTCACTGGCTCCCACACTTAGGGTAAGTGAAAACACAAGTCCCAATAAATCATAGCTGCTTGTAGCAAAATAAGTACTGGAAGGGAAAAAATTTAATGTTTCATGCTGAACAAAAGGCTGTTTTTTTTTAACATTCTTTCATTGCGGAGGTATTTGTTGTTCCAATTAGCAGTGTCAGTAACATCTGAATATTAACAAAATAAGTATATTTGTATTAGAGTAACAAATATATGTTAAAAGTTCATAAAAAGTTTTTTTTTCCTTTGCCTAGGCCCTACTGAATATTGTAGGACCAAAAAGACCCGAAAAAAATTAGTTTACCTTGTCTTCCAGGCCTCGTCTCCAGGCTATATATATATATTTATACACATATATATATATATATATATATATATATATATATATATATATATATATATATATATATATATATATATATATATGCTTTACATATATAATTCAAGTTGAATTTTTTCTTCACATCCATTTCTTAAGGAAGCCTTCCAACTATGAATATACACAACTCTGAACTTTGCTGTAAATTGCATAGCATTATAATCTTAAGTATTTATGAGGCTGAAATTATTTTATATGGTGCTGTTATTGTGACATGCATAATGTGCAAATTATGCTCTCTGCAAACTTGACATTAATGACTGGTGTTTACCAGTATGATTATTTATAATTGTAGATAGTAGTTAGAAAAATAGTTTATTAAAGGCCTGGGAAAAGAATATTTTAATATAGTGTATGCAAAAAGTTTGCTGACTGGTATGAATTTACATATTAGCAGAGAGAGTATGGTATTACTCATTGTCACTTTATATTATACAAATTGCCATTGTGTAAGATTAACAGTTACAATTATGGGAAGTTAAAATTTTAAGTGATATAATAGTGGTATCCAATAAAAAAAAATTTTTTGTAAGGATTATTTTTTAATTTTAATTTAAAAAATAAAAAGACAATAATATAAACAAAAGCAACTTGTAATTATGTTTGAAAATACTATGTATGAAAATTAAATTGGTTAGTGAAATCATCTGCAGTTTAAAGAGTCATTTCAAAAGTAATTCACACTAAATTAGTTCTTTTATTATTTGATTTCTCACAATTTCTCTCTACGCACGTCTCCACCCAGCACATTAGTTTATGTCCGTCTGTATAGTCCCCTTGCTTCTTAATAACTGAGTTCTAACATTTAGGAAGATTTTCTATCTTTCTTCCTTAGAAGTAAGATCTTCTAAGGTGGAAAAACATTGACTGTGCAAAGGTTCTTCGAACTCCGAAGTCAGGTGGACTCATGTCCACACTGTATGGTAGACGAGGCAACACTTTCCTATTGTATTTCGCCAGTAATTTGGTCACAACCTTTTCTACTTGTGGCTGTGCATTATCATGCAAGATGAGTGACCCACTATGAAGCAATTCACGTTAGTTTTTGTATATCTTTCGACACAAGTTTTGCATCCATTCACAATAATACAGTGCAGTCACGCTTGAACCACATAGAACTCTATCAGTCATGATGACTAATAGACCTTGCTTATGACCACTGACTGGTCATAAGCAAAGATCATCATTTGCTTCACTTTTGACTGGGCTCGTCGAAATTTTTTGGGTTGCGGAGAAGATAGACTTTTGAACCCATTTGATTGTGATTTCAATTCAAGTTCTAAATTCCTATTCCATGTTTCGTTGATAGCGACTATACAAGACAAAAATTGCTGTCTTTCAACGTCAAATTGTTTCAACAATAGTGCAATGTCCAGACATTTCTGTTTTTGTTCAGATGTCAAGCAGTGAGGAACCCACCAAGCACAAACTTTTCCTTTCTCCAGAACTTCTTCCAAAATATGGTATACTGAGGTTGATGAAATCCTTGTAGCTAATTCCCTCACATGTTACTCGATGATCTTCTTCCAGAGAGTCTGTCACAAGTTTCACACTTGATCATTTGTTGATGTTTTTGGTCTTCCTGACCTTTGATTGTCCTGTATGCTTACATGACCCTTACAAAAGCATGTAGCCCAGCAAGAAACTGTTCTGTAGTTCACTATTTCATTGCCACAAACTTCAAACAAAACATTGTGAATTTCTGTTCGAGTTTTGCCTTGTAAACTTTCAATCTGGATGCATAATCTTTGATCATCTACACTCATAATACCTAAGACACCTGCAGACTCCATTTAAAAAATTTGTCACTTCAAAACAAAACATGTTAGAAAGCTTTTGCACAGGAATATTCCTCTAGTCTTCAACTGCAAATGGGGAAAAAAATTTTCTGCGAAGAGGCACCATCTTTGGCATTGCTTTTCAAATGAACTTTGTAATATAAAAATGTATAAATATTTGTTTGTGTAGTCACTTTTTTTAACGTAGGATTATGTTCCTCAATAACGGTCCTTCGGAGAGAGAAAAAATTGTCCTGTGTTGCGAGTTATAATTTTGGCAGCGCACCAAACCCAGTAGCACTAAACAGTTAAACAGAAAAGTACCAAAATGCATTTTAAAAAAAAAAAAGATGTAAGCAAACGATAAGTAATCCTACGTTAATAACCCGTGGTAGTTTCATTAGAGGAGTCTACCTGAAATTTTTTTTTTCTATTTGACTGCAACTGCAACTTTTACAAGTTAATGGTACTGTAGCGAAGAGTTGTTATGATTAGCAGTTGTTGATGTTAGTCGAGTCAGGGGCTTGTGTGGTCAATTTTCTCTTTTTTTATAGGTTGAGGTACTTGGTACCTGAAATGTATGAACTGTTGTGTTAAGATTAAATATTTAAATTGGACAAATAGTGTTGTGATTCTTTATGAAGACAACATATGTCTATATTTTATATTATAGTAGTCAACAGTCTGAGTGAATTTGATCTCTCCGTACTTTTAAATAAAAAGTATGGAAGAATGTGTCTTAAAAGCAGGGCGTATAAAAATAAAAAAAATTGGATTTTTTTTCATTTAAATCAGTTTTTTAAAATTTTAATCACATTTTTTTTAAAATTTCAGTTTTATATGATATAAACTATTATATGTACCATATATTTAAATTTATATACAGGTAGCCCTCGTACAGCATGGCATCTTACAACACAGTTTCGCTCTAACACTATAGGATAAATTGCAGGAACCCTCATATAACACTGCAACCTGTAACATGGTTTTGCTCTAACACAATTAAAAAATTGCGAAAACCTTTGTACAACACTGCACTTCTACAGCAGTAGATATCATGATTTTTGTTTGACCCTTCAGTGGGTGTGCCCATGTATAAAGTGCAACATTTTCATAATTTTAAATGGTTTGTTTTTACATGCAAGGTTTGGATGTTCTAAGCAGTTTCTATTTATAGCTACACCCTTTCTAATGTAGGTCTGATTTTCTGACCTTTGGCTTTACATGAAAATGTATAAACAAATTATAATTTATTCATTTATTACTCTATAAAATTGCAAGGCCTAAGCTTAGCTGAAAATCTTGAATAATTTTTCTTGAATGCAGACCCTTCTGTTGAAAGAAGCTGAAAATTCAAAAGGGAGCTGCAAAATTATCTATCTCCATACCTTGAAATCTACAATGACCTTGTAAGAACCAGCACACAAACCAAAATTACAGATTTTTTAAAGAGCATAGAAGGTACAAAAAATCTAAATGAAGAAAAAGGTTCTGAAAGTAAAGGTGACATCGTTCAACCGAAAACATGTTCTTGTTTGATTGTACTTAGCAGTGATGAGGAAGAAATTTATTAAATTAATGTCACATTAAATGATATTAATATTTTTTGTTTATTTTCATTTTGTGTTATAGATACATTTATATTTTTAATAAAAATTAACTTGCTTATATGGAATTAAAAAATATTGTGTTTAATAAGTTTTCGGAACTTAACTCCCGTTTTTTGTACTGTCTCTGGGTCTCATATAACATGGTCTCACACAACACAGCATTTTCTATTTACCTATCTACCATGTTATAGGAGGGTCACCTGTACTATACTACTATATAACTAATGTATAAATAGGAAGTAAACATTTTAAAATTCAAACATTGCTGATCATTGTCAATAAAATAATTTTTAATAATTTAAAAACAAAAAGAATATAAAAGAAAAACAACTAATAACAAAATGATTTCAAACTAAAAATCAAAAAAGAAAATAATTAGTTTTATCTCGTTATCTACAATTATCAAAATGTTTGAAAATTAGTTTTATTTAAAGATTCAAACATAAACATTATTTTTGCTGCCTTTTCTACTCCTAATTGGTTTTGCAATTTGCTCTGTACAAGTCCTAAAGTGGAAAACATCCTCTCTATTCCCAGCAGTTGTTCCTTTTGCAGTACATAACATCTGTATTATATCAAACTCTCTCTGATCCATACAGTTCTTTAGGATTGCTATTGATGTCCACCACTGTATGGTATTTAATGATTTTAAAGCTTTTCTATCAAAGCTCCATTAAAATAAGGAGAGAGCACAATGAATTTTAGTAAAATGTTTAATAAGGAGGTATCTCCCTACTTTTCTTTAATAAAGTTTAAAGCTTGGTCTTTGTCATTTATTGTTAAACATTCCACTTCATAATTAGGATCCAAGAGTACTTACGTTTGGTTGTCTGACTTATTCTCAGAAACAAATCTGGCCAATCAAGATAAAGTAAGTGTACTATCATAGTGACAAGATCGATAAGTAAAGAAGACGAATACACACAATGGAAAAATTTCCAAGAAAGGAATGAGCTATACAAGGAGTAGAAATATTGAATCATATGAATGAGATGTAAGATATACATTAAAGTCACCTTTCTTTCCTGTTTATATTTAAATTTAATACCTTTAGGAATATATACAAAAAATTTTCAAAATAACGCATGAAATAGTTTTTTTGATTAAAATTAGTGATTTAAAAAAATCATTTGATTTAAATCATGAATTTAATCATTTGATTAAAATCATTTATATACTGCTTATAAGTTGTACAGTATTTTAGAAGTAAAGCAAAACACAGTATAAATTGGTTTTGGTTATATAAATATCATTTTCATATTTGCCAATAAACCACATGAGAATGTACATTTCAGGGTTAACTAACAAACACTTTTAATATAGAAAATGCTGTAATTTCTTTGGTTGTATAAATATGATTGTCATATTTGCCAATAAGCCATGTGAGAATGTACAATTATGGATTAAGTAACAAACTCTTTCAACAGTCTTCGAATTCTTATACTTATAAACCACATATATGTCATGCAAGATAACACATACTTTATCTAAAGAAAACAAATAAAAATACACATTCAACTTCAATATCTTAAGACTATAAGACATTCAACTTCAACTACTTACAAACAAAGATTTACCAAAGTGATTTCAAATTTTATAATAACCTTCTTAGGCTAAAAAATTTAGGATATTTCTCCCAAAATACCAAAATTCAGCTACTTATCACCTAATTTGACATCATTAGTGAAATCCTAAAACTTTGAAAAATCACTGCCATGTTTGGCATTAATCAC
Organism: Dolomedes plantarius; assembly: GCA_907164885.2. Taxonomy (NCBI): domain Eukaryota; kingdom Metazoa; phylum Arthropoda; class Arachnida; order Araneae; family Dolomedidae; genus Dolomedes; species Dolomedes plantarius. The sequence continues at coordinate 16,169,050 of OU015503.1, read as the reverse complement.
CTAGGACCATACAATCAGTTTAGCCATAAAGGAATTTAAGTGAAATGATTATAAGAACTGTTACGTTTATTTAAATTTTAATCATGTTGACAATTATTGACTTGTTTTTGTTTCTTTATATTCCCTAAATGTGTTATGTATAATGTGCCCATAGAAGAGCATTATAGTTTGCATGTTTTTGAATTAATATATAACTTTTTTTTCTTTTTAGGTTTAAGAGCATCTAATTTAAGACTGCTATGGTGTGAATGGATATCTATCATTTAAATTTTTATGAAACTTCATCTAATTGTCTGATTTTTTATGATTCTTCATTTCTTAAGTGTTGCTCAATTTTCGTACATTATAAAAATTGGTTGTGAAAATTTCTTGATAAGAATATCAATGTTGTTGATAGTGTCAATATATTTACAAAAGTGTGCAATTTTTAAGCTGAGTTTTATTTTATCTGTTCTTGTGATTTTAAGTGACTGAAATCTGTTCCAATTTTTATTCTTATATCTAGACAACAAAATGTGAAAAATAATATGCTTTTGAAGAAAGACTATATATTATTTTATATTTAATAATATACTGTCTTTAAAGACACTTTTATTTTTGTTCATTTAATCAGTATTAATTTTTTGCTGTTGAAAATCTTAACAAGCAAAACAGAGCTCTATTTTTAAGGAAAGGAATGCAAAATTTTCTCCCCCTCTCTCTATTTGTAACTTCATATTTTAATTTTAACAAATTTCTTTGTTTAATGTTTTCAGCCTTCATATAAAAGGGAAAGATTTGTACTATTGCTAGTAACAGTAATGGGATGTTTTTATATACTATACTTTTTTTCCTCAAAAAATGAATGATTGAAATTTTTTTTATTTTGGAATTTTATAAGACTGTTATTTGAAGTGAAAGTTACTCATTAAATGATCAATCCACCTTATCTAGTATCGTTAGATATATTATATTTTATTTTAGCTTTGGTTTAGAATGGCCCACTGTCTTTGACAGATTTTTTTTCTTATTTATGCTTGACCTGTATTGATTGCTGGCATTTGTGGTTTTTTTGTCATGTATATTGTACGCAGATTATTTAAAGTAATTTCTGATTTTGTGAGAGCTCAAGTAGAAAAATGCCATGCATGTCACTCAGTCATTTAGTTCTGTGTTTTTTCTATAATAAAAAAAAATAATTACATAGAGCTGTTTATAACTTATTTTTTCTAAATAAAACATATGACATTAAGTTTTTATGATGGCAGGCTTTTAGGGGCATTGATTATGCATTTAACTTTGTTAACTAACCTGAAAAAAGCTAAAAGTTTTTATTTGCTCTAATCTGTTTTGTCAACATCATTGGTAAAATCATGATGGCTTTATATAAAAGTTTAAATTTACTTATTTTTTATGTCAAAGCAGAGCTACTGAGTTTATATTTAAACGTACTTGTAAAAAAAATGCTTGCATACTCTTTTATTTAATTCTAGATTTGAATCTAATTGTAAATTTATATAAAACTATGTATGCAATGTTTGTTAATTCAAGGCTTGAATATTTTGTTTAGTTATTAATGACTGAAATGATTCTTTTATAAATTATTTTATTTGAAAATAATTTTTATTTGTTCCTGAACTAAATGTCAGGTTGTTCTATTTTTCTCACAGTATTTTTGGGGATGATATTTGTTTCTGCATTATCAGTTTCTTTTTGTTGAATAGATTTTAATTATGTTTGTATTTAAAAACATAGATTTTTTAAATTATTGATTACAAATGACTTTATCTAAATTTAACTGTTAACATTTCCTCTCAAGGGATCTTTCTTCAAAATAAGCCCTACATTGATGTGTGTTTTATAGTTTTATAGTGCTTTTCATGTCATATCTGAATTCAGTTTTATAACAATAAAATTAACATTTCTTATATCTGAGTGAAAAAAATAATGGTGGTAAAAATAAACATTTAATGTTAGTATGTCATACTTTGTGCCTCAAAATGAGCTCCACGGAAGGTATTCATCTCTAATGGCTGTTTATTCCTATAGCACCATTGTAAAATTAGCTTTTTTCTCCTTGCTTTTTGTTATTTATCCAAACAGCTGTGATACATAAATATGTGTAAAGTTGCTATGTTCATAATTGAACAATGAATATCTTAATTCTGTCTTGATTGTACATTTGACAATTTAATCTACTGTGAATTATTAGGCACAGCAATTAGAAAAAAAAATTACTTTTTTTTCACTGACAGATTTTAGAGGCTTACTCAGTCCCTGTGTAAATTGAACTTGTTCATACTTAATTATGAAGTCATGCACATATATATTTTGACACTTGTGAATTATCAGGATTGATCTATCTTAAGTTTATGGAAGCAGATCAATAGCTGAGTGACTTGAGTTCTAGCATTTTGTCTGGATGTTTCACGTCCTTCTTTTATCATAGCATTTTATATGGTTAGCATTTTAGTAGCAAAAGATGACCACACCACTTGCAACCAATTAACATATGTTAATTCTAAAAGTGAGAATAGTTATTGTGATAACAAAAGTGCCTTTAAGTTGTTTACATCATTTTTTAATTTTAAAGGTATATTGTTATGTACTCTTCTGGATTTTACTCATAAACACTCACAATAAATAACTAATATTACAATGAAGTTTAAAGTCTTAAGGTGCTTTAAACTTTATTTAATTATGCTTTAAGCATTTTTCTAGTTCTTAATTTTTTAATTGTATAAACTAGATCTTGTATTTTCTGCATATCAACTGCACTGAGGCCATAGATAAGAATAAATATAAATTTATTATTATTTTTAACAAATAACTAAATTAATAATAAAAAAGGTAATGTTTACTATGTTTATTGTTGTAGAAACTGTTATTCACAAAGTTAATTAAAGTGATAAAATTGTGATATTATAACATTGAACAATATAATCTATATATATAAAACAGTTCCGTAACTGACTCACTGACATACAATGCACAGACCAAACCGCTGAACCTAAAGGGCTGAAATTTTGCATGGTGATTCTTCTTATAGTCTAGGGGTGCACTAAGAAAGATTTTTGAAAAATCCTTCTTAGATTTTTTAAAATTAAATTTTTAACCTGTTTTAGTAAATTTTTTAAAGTTTGCATTTAAAATAATAATTTGAAAGTTATAAAATTTATATCACAAGAAAGATCATAAAAATTGCTTTAAAATGAAATATTTTTCGAATCTTTACCTCCATTTTCTGATTTTTGATGAATTTTTAAAAATTAATTTTTAGAATTTAATTTATTAAATGCTGATTACGTGATTTCTTTTTCTGGTACAATAAATAAATTTATCGTCACGTGCATAACAACTAAATAGACAAAAAAAAAATTTTTTTTCTTGCTAATGAGGCAGACGATTGGACATTATCCAAAAAAATATTAAAATACAGTAAAAGATACTATGTTCCTCAAACTGTACTATATTCTTTAATATTTCATATTAAATTTAATTTGATTATTTTCTTCTACATTATTTTGTCTATAAAAATATATCTCTTACGATTATTTTTATAAATATATCTTTTTGTTTTTTGTACATCATTTATATACATTGATCATCATATTTATTATATATATATATATATATATATATATATATATATATATATATATATATATATATTGGCATTAATTGCATTCATTGACCGTTGTATATAATTTGAATGTAGTCCATAGCGAAGTACGGGTTTTCAGCTAGTATCAGCATAAAGCGATAAAAGTGTATAGGTAATTTTTTAAACGTGTGTTGTCTAAAACATGTTTTAATAAAAGTAAATTTTAAATTATTTAAAATATGCTCATAATTACAATGTAAGTAAATTTCTTAGCCAAAAAAATCATTGGGAATCTTGTATCAGTTTCCTTTTTAACAACCTTTCGTAAAAATTTTACCTCTATGGCTGTCTGCGACATATTAATTATTGTTTTAACTGCATTAGCTTTGATAACTAGTTCCAATTACTTTTGGGTATAACATTTTATATCTCTATTTCACATTAGCTTATTTTTAATTACTTTACTATTATTTTTTCTGAAGATATGGCTTTAGAGTTATGTGTTATCTGTCCAGAGACATGATGCTTTTGTTTTACTTACTTTGGTAGTGGCCATTGCTAATGACACATGTGTAAAGAAAACATTTATGTTTTTTTCTTCTGGTCTCAAAAGTTAAACTAGATAGTTTTATTCTATTGTATATATTTATACATACATACATTAATTCCAATATATTTTATCTATTGCAATTTTAAAGTTCCAGTAGAATTATAATTATATGTGGAAGTAAAAATATCCATTTTTATGTAGGTGGGGTACTATTTGTTTATAAATACAAAAAAGAATAAATATGCCTTTTGAGAAATAATAACTTTGATGTTTACACCCCTGCATTGATTTTTTTGTTTTTCAATTTATGATATACAAGTCTGTTATACTGTACTGAGTTAAATGGATAAAATGCTATCAAAAAGCATGTAATATATTGATTTTGTGAACTAAATATTTGTTTTTTTAAAAGGCTAATATTTATTATTTCTTTTGTACATAAATTTTTTTTGTTATATTAAATATTATTTATCAAAACTCTGAACATTTAACTTTAATTTAATGTATGTGCAGTCAAGTTTCTTTGTTTTCAGCAAATTTATGTTCTTGTGAAAATAAGTCCAGTTTCTTCAAGAAGCAAGAAACCTTGTATAAATATCTTTAATGTCTTTTTATGATTTGCAGTGTTATGTTCTTAACATTTTTCTTTGTACACATGCCAAATGAGTGTACGAAGGGAACTAGTCCATCCCTAAGATCTGTAATTTAAAATGTTAGGTTATTCATTGATGTTTATTTACTGCAAATACTTATTATCTATATATAAATTTATATGTGCATATATGAAACAATGTGAATATGAAAAGATATATGTATACGTTTAATTAGTCATCAACCCAGTTAAGCATACATGTTATGTAAAATGGTTGAACTGGTTAATCTGTTAGATGCTTAAATTGTGGGTTGGTGCTTGTGATAACTTGACTGTAAAAAATTGCCAGATACATGTCATTTATCTCTGTTGGTCTCTTAATACTTTCCAGGAAAAATTTGTTGATTTTTCTTTGAAATCTCACTTTTTATGTTTTAAATATTTTGTAAAATTTATATATTTTTGTTTATTCAGTTTTTCCAATTATCTTATAATCATGTGGAATTCAGTTGTAATTTTACTGTATCATGTATTCAAACTTGCTTAATTGTTGCTTGATTTTGTAGTGAAACCTGAGTATTAAAATTACTGTGGCGAAAATTAATTTTAGTTCATTTTTTATTATAATGGCAAATCGGATTTAAAGTAAAAATTAAGAAAAAAAAAGTCCAGTAAGTGTTGTTTTAAATTGATTTAAAAATTATGTTTTTAAAGGGTGGAGAAAATAACAAAAAAATATGAAATGGCTAAAAAATTAAATTGGTATTGCCAGCTGAAAATAAGATATATGTAAATTTGATATTAAACTCCTTTAGTTTTTATGGAGCTGTAACTTTTAAAAGGAAATATAATAATTACAAGATAAAGAGAACTTTTTATATACCATGTTTTTAAATTTTCTGTTGAATCATATAAACTTGACAATTCTATATATTAATAAATACTTTTGATACATTTTTTTTGATGAATTATCCCATCAACTTGAAAGAAAATGAAGTTAATTGGAAGTTAACTTTCATTTAACTTTTTGTACTCGTTCCGGCCAATAGAAGTCTGCACCAGTCTACAAAACAAAATTAACTGAAAATAACTGAAAATTAATTTAATTCTGCTTAAAGGCTAAAAGTAATAAAAAAATGCATTGTCATCGTGTTCTGAGCTATTCTAAAAGTTTCAAATGTCTAGCTAGTCGGGAAGTTAGTTAAAAATCGATTGCAAGATTTGTACTTGACAAACACCCACGCAAACACACAAGAAAGCAAGTTAATAAAATCATGGTAAATATGTTAAAATAAAATTTTGTGACTCTAACTGAAAAAAATCATTTTCTAAAGTTACATTGGATTTAAAGTGAAAGATTAAAAATCTTTTTTTTATTATTATTATTATTATTATTTCTGTATTTGTTACTGAAAGTATAACTTTGCACTCAATGATAATTTAATAAACTGACAGCAAGAAAATTAAAAACTAAGTAGGCATAATTAATATTACCTGATATAATGAAAAGGAATTTCTGGTAAATTTTTTTTGAGAAAATAAGTGGGAACTTTGTTTCAGTCTATGATAGATAATTTATTTTAGTAATTTTGAAATTGAGATTAAAATAAAAATGAGTGAATAACTAACAGAAGTTAGGTTATTTTTTTATTCAGCTCTGCAATATGAGAAATTCCTCAAAAGTTAATTTGTAATACCCATTAGAATAGAAGCTCAGTGGTTTCATAGCATCTGAAATTGGCATCCTTAGTGTAACAAATTTCTTTAGGAATAACAATTTAATATTACCTAATATAATGAAAAGGAATTTCTGGATTTTTTTAAAAATTTATTATTATTATTATTATTATTATTATTTATTTTTTTTACAGAATATTAGTGGGAACTTTGTTTTAGTCTTATGCTAGCTAATTTATATTTGTAATTTTAAAATTCAAATAAAAATAAAAATGAGTGAATAACTAGCAGAAATTCGGTTATTTTTTATTTGAGCCCTGCAATATGAGAAATTCCTCAAAAGTTAATTTGTAATATCCATTAGAATAGAAGCTTAGTGGTTTCATAACATCTGAAATTGGCACCCTTAATGTAACGAATTTCTTTAGGAATAACAATTTAAATTCAGAATAAGAAATTCTTTCTTTCTTAGAAATATGACTTAACTGCCAATTTGAATATGATTTGAAGTTTTAATTATAACTAAATAATATCTTTAAGTCTCTGAAAAAGTATTAAATTGCAGTAAAATTCATTGAGCTTTAACTGTAACTTTTACAGTTACGAAAGTTTCTAATGGTTGCAAATTACAGTTTTAAAATGTGATATACACACAAACAGAACTGACAGTGTCAGTTGTGTTGATTCTATACGACACAAGTTTTATGTGTACAATGAAATTTACACAAATGAGTATATATTTTTTACCTGAAGTAATTTCTTAAATATTTTTTATGTATTTAATTTTGTAGCTGAAATCTATGTTACAATGTCTGTGGTCTTAATTTTGGTTTTTAGAGGTGTGTCAGTTGTGCTGTAACACCATACTACAAATGACAGAGTTTTACTTTGAATTTTTCTGCATCGGATGGTTGTTCATTGTATTATTTTTTAATGATGTGCATCATTAATAGTAATGCAAAGCTAAATATTGGCAATATTCTGTAGTTACTTTTGACATAAATACTGTGCAATAATTTGTAAAGAGTGTATGTTATATATGCATTAATATTTTTTCCATTGCTATTTTCTCTAAAAGCTAAAGTTTTTGAGCTTAATAAAGTTATTTTTCACCCAAGAACAAGACTAGCCTATGGAAATGTTAGAAACACGACCGAGGTTTGCACATGTCAACAGACTTGCTCATCTCGCGTATTCAAAGTATGCTCGACTGATACTGTAGATATATTTCTGGAAAATGTCTTGACTCTTGTCTCATATTCTACAGTTTTTTCCCACACCTTTGAAACATTAAGGTCTTGTTTATATTGAGTCCGCCAGCAATACCAAAAATTAAAAATTGTTTCACGTTAGAAACTCCGCCCTCTAATAAGGTTAAAGAATAACGAATTTCCTGCTCAGTGAACTTTCCCATTTCACTTCACATCCAGACTGTGAAATTAAATATCACACTTGCAGGTGATAAAAACAATTTAAGCCTTGTTCACATTGAGTCCGTCAACGTTGTGCAGCGTCAGCATAAGGACTTGTTCACATTGTCTTGCGTACGTCAGCGTTATTCAGCTCGAAATATTTTAAACCAATCTCAGACCTTTACAATTTCCTGACTATTGGTTTGGAGCTCTGTGACTGGTTAAAGAATTGCCGATGCTAGTAACGCTGACGCTGATGCATTCTATGTGAATAGGCCCTTACTCGTATCGAAATAATTTTTACCAATCGTTGATCTACAATTCCGTGGCTATTGGTTTGGAGGTGAGTGATTGGTATTTTTATACGGGATAGAATGCGTTCGTTTATGATAAATTGTGATAAAAAAATTTGTTGGTTCCTGGGTGAAACGTGTTATAAAATTTATAAATGTTTTGATTCCTTGTATTGTATTTTATAAAAATATTAGATTGCTACTTTTTATTTTTCATTTGAAGCAAAATCTGTATCCTGTTGCAATTCTCGTTTAATGTAATGTCTGTTAGGTTGTTGATTAAAATAAAGGTGAGAAAAACTAATTCATTTGTTATTATGTTGTATTTGTCAAGCATTTTTTTTCCAGTATTTTCCTTAAATTTTGAATGTAACTAGAAAATTTGCCTTTTTGAAATCATACATAATCTTCAGGAATCATATTGATGTATCCTTGGAGCTGTAAGATATCTTGTATCTCCATGGATGCACCATAATGTTTAAAGGTAGCGCACCAGTTGACATCACAGATCTTCGAAGGTAGTAATCATTTAACAACGGGAAAATGTTCTCTCAGTATTTTGCTAATCACAAATTAGAAGATGCACATTTTCTAATTCAGTTTACTGCACACAAAGGTTTAAATAAGAGGCGCGTGGTTTTAATATTTCAGATATTAATTTTTTACAGAACGTTAAAGTATTGATGTCTGTTGTTGAAAAACTAAACTTGTGTTTTGAAAAAATTTTAATTTAAAAAATTTACAAACAGACGCATAGCACTGAAAGATCTATTTTCAAATTCAAAAAAGGGAGTTCAAAAATATGAATATGCTAATGTGCGATTAGAAAAATATTAGATTGAGAGGAAAATTCCCCATTATTTCCCATAATTTTATTTTCAAATACAAAAAACAAAATTCAAAAGTAGGAATTAGCTAATCTGTAATAAGAAAAACACAGAGAAAAATCCCCATTAGATCTATATTCAAATGCATAAAACACAATTCAAAATGTTTGTATAAGCTAATCTGTGATGGAGGGGAAAATTCCTTATAGTTCCCCCCTCCCCCTCAAAAAGAATTAAAAAATGGGATTAAGCAAATTGTGATTGTTATGAGGGGTACCAGAGATACCCCGTTGTGTTGTGTTGCTGAAATTGGGAGATGAACTCCAATGGTAACGATACGTTTATATAAATAAAACTAGCTGAAAACCCGCGCTTCGCTACGGGGTACATTCAAATTAAATACAACGGTCAATGTATGCAATTAATGCCAAAAAAAAAATAAATATATATATTTATAATAAATGCGAAGATCAATGTATACAATTGATGTAAAAAATATATACATTTATAAAAAAATCGTAAGGGATATTTATTTTTTTTTGGATAATATCCAGTCGTCTGCTGCATTAGAAAGAGAAAAAAATATTTTTTTTGTCTATTTAATTGTTATGCACGTGACGAGAAATTTATTTAAAGTACCAGAAAAGGAAATCTCGTAATCAGCATTTAATAAATTAAATTCTAAAAATTAATCTTTAAAAATTCACCAAAAATCAGAAAATCAAGGTAAAGGTTCGAAAAAGATTTTGTTTCAAAGGAATTTTTATGATCTTTCTCGTAATATAAATTTTATAACCCTCAAATTATTATTTTAAATGCAAACTTTAAAAAAGTTACAAAAACAGCTTAAAAATTTTATTTAATAAAATCTAAGAAGAATTTTTCAAAAATCTTTCATAGTGCACCCCTACACCATAAGAAGAATCGCCATGCAAAATTTCAGCCCTTTAGGTCCAGCGGTTTGGTCTGTGCGTTGTATGTCAGTGAGTCAGTTACGGAACCGTTATATATACAGAGGCTGTTCACACATTTTTTAGACGATGTATATTGTATTCACAAAACTAAATTACATAAAATTCTTGTGTTTTAAATGTTCTATTTGACATCCCTTATTCTGAACTATCTTTCGACACCGCAATTTCCAGGATGATAATGCCTTTTGAAGTGTCAGAAGAGGTATTCTATCCCATTCCTCCTGAACAGCTTTCCAGAGTCCTGTAAGGGTTTTGGGACGACGTTTGGATAATGCAGATTTTAAAAGTCCGAAAGCACAAAAATCCATAGGTGATACATCGGGAGATTTAGTAGGGATATCAGTGAAGGGTATGGCCTTGATACCAGTTTTTTGTTTCATTTCTTTTAGGAAATTTACAGTGGATTTTGATGTGTGACTGCTAGCTTTGTCCTGATGGAGTCTCACAGATTGATGGCACTGTGGGTAAAGAGATGGTATTTCATTCAGAAAAATTGGCGATAAAATATGTTCCTGATAGTATTTGGAGTTAATCTTGACATTTTTTTCCACTCTCTTTATTTTTAACTTGCCATTATAAGAAAAACCAGCAACAATCATGAATCCCTTAGAAAAACTTTCTTTCGCTTCTTTGAACCATGTACTTAAATTTCTTTCTCCCCTTTTATGATAATAAATGGCTCTTTTTGTTGCAGTCATTTAAATACACCCATGATTCATCTATTGTGACAATTGTTTTCCATTTTTCTTTGGATAAGTGTTTCTCATATAGAATTCTTCAGCGTGTACTGCGTTCAGCGATATGATTTGGAAGAAGACGATGCACATTGCTTTTTTTTCGCTTTCTTAAGATTTAAATCAACGTTTATCATTTTTGTTTACAGTGGACACCGAGCATTTTAATGATTTTTCAACTGTCCTTTGACTAGGGTGATTTTCTTTTAACATTAAACAACGTACCTTTGCAATAGTCGAAGATGTACGTTTTTTCCTTGGATACTTGTTTGGAATTTTTGTCCCACTTGAGGCTCAAATTTGACGTTTTTTTCCTTTCTTGTTGACGATATTACCTATCGACGCTTTAGATATCACAAAACCACGACTCTCACATCGTTTTTGGATAACGGAGTATGCATTTTTCTCTTCGGAAAGAGCATAAATGTAGCCTTCGAACCACTGCTTTGTTAAAAACGTCATTTTGAATAAAAACAAAACTTTCAAGCCGCAGATGATAATTTTGACTTTTAAAAACATAGTACAATTGCAATTATTTCTTTTGCAGCAAACGCTTTTTTATTACCGCTTACCAAAATCGTCTAAAAAATGTGCGAACAGCCTCTGTATATAGATAAGAACATTTATTTTACACTTATACAAAGACTAGTTTACATAGTATAAATGAATTCTTGGCTATATGTATTATATGTATAAAAAAAGGCCATGTTGTATCCGCTTCCTGCGGAAGAACGATTATGTGTCGAGCGAAACAAAGTTTAATTTATCAAAGTTGATAAAACACCAGTTCTATGTGTAACACTATTTGAAAGGGGAGAAATAATCAACCTGGGGACCGTTAAGGAGGCAGCAAGGAGTAGCACGATGATGATGGGGCACATCTATCGGTGGAGGCAGCAGACACGTCACGGACAGTTGAAAACGAACATCTCGGCGGGGCTTTATCGGGGGTGCATCACTCCTCTCCTGGTCATTGCGCAGTAGTCCGAGGTTTTTGCCACAGCTCGCAAAACCGAATCTCCGACCCCCTGCCTCAGATCTCATCGTCGATCCCCAAAATAACTCAGTCTTCATTTTCCCCCTTTTCGTATTGGCCCCTCCCCAGGCTGGACTCCCCCGTAAATTTATTTGAGTTCCGTGCATTTTATTCGTGGGCAGGATGATACGACATCTCCATGGTTGACTCACGTGGTATTTTATTTCCGCAAAAATTGGATGTCTCTTGAGTCTTCCTGAAAATTTCTGCCTCCCTTCTTAAACAATTTTGGGGTGCAATGTTTCTCGGAACTCGGTGCAGGTGCAGGCCAGGCTCCCTGTTTTCAATACGGCCGTTTTATGACCATAAATGTTTTGACGGGAAAAAAATGGCGATACTGTTGGAAGGAGTCAAAATGTTCCAATTGTGAATCTTTCACAACAGTGATTATATAAATACTAAGAAGAAAATATCCCATTGTTTTCTATGATCTATTTTCTAATGGAAAGAAGAGAAAAAACGAAATTCAAAACATATGAATTAGCTTAATTTTTATTAGGAAAATACCGATAGCAAAATTCAACCTTAGTCTATTTTGAAAAGCCCCCGAGTCTAATTACCCCAGAGTCTATTTTGAAAAGCGAAAAACAGAATTCAAAGCATAATGTGATTTAGCTAATCTGTCAATAGGAAAATATTGAGAGCAAAATTCCCCTTTGTTCCTTCCTTAGTCTGTTTTTAAATGAAAAAAAAAGAATTCAAAACATAATAGGATTTAGCTAATCTGTGATTAGGAAAATATTCAAAACAAAATTCTCCATAGTTCCCCCTAAGCCTGTTTTTAAATGCGAAAAATATTTCAGGTAGTCTCTTCTAACGAAACTACCGCTGGTTATTAACGTAGGATTACTTATCGTTGCTTACCTCTCTCTCTCTTTTTTCTCCTCTCAACGCATTTTGGTACTTTTCTCCGTAACTGTTTACTACTACTGGGTTTGGCGCGCTGCCAAAATTATAACTCGCGACGCAGGACGGACTCTGAATTTTTTTTCTTTCCGGAGGACCGTTATTGAGCAATGTAATTCTACGTTAAAAAATTATATGATTTAGCTAATCTGCGATTAGGAAAAAAATTGAGAGCAAAATTCTCCATAGTCCTCCCTAAGTTTGTTTTCAAATGCAAAAAACAGAATTCAAAACTTTATATGATTAAGCTAATCTGTGACTAGGGAAATATTGAGAGCAAAATTCTCCATAGTTCCCTTTAAGTCTGTTTTCAAATGAAAAAAACAAACAAACAGAATTCAAGACATAATGTGATTTAGGTAATCTGTGACTAGGAAAATATCCTTATCACAGAGGATATTTTCCTAATCTCAACCCTTAGGAAGGCTGCAACAAGCGTCTGGAAACACACTGACTCTCCCTTGACGTTATTTTAGTCGTATAGGGTTCACTAAAGCAGTTTCCACGAACTGCCTTCGCCACATGTTTTGAAAAGTGAACTGAACGATGGGACCATTTGCATGTCATCTGAGAGATGGTATCTTGCAAAAGTCTAACATATTTTTTACTATACCTGTATTTCTACAAAAAAAAATGCCCTGTGTAATTTACCTTCATACCTGTGCATTAGTTTGCACGTATTATAGGGAGTGCAATATATTGCAATCTCAATTTGCATAAATTGATAGAAACAACATCTAGATGTTAGAACACGAGACGCCATACATGCAATACTAGCTGAAAACCCGCACTTCGCTACGGAGTACATTCAAATTAAATACAACGGTCGATGTATGCAATTAATGCCAAAAAATAAATATATGTATATATATATTTATAATAAATGTGACGATCAATGTATACAATTCATATAAAAAAATATTTACAAAAAAATCGCAAGGGATATTTTTATAGACAAAATAATGTAGAAGAAAATATTCAAATTAAATCTAATAGGACATACTAAAGAATATAGTACAGTTTGAGGAACATTTCTTTTAGTGTATTTCTTTTAATATTTTTTTGGATAATGTCCAATCGTCTGCCGCATTAGCAAGGGAAAAAATATTTTTTTGTCTATTTCATTGTTATGGACGGGACGATAAATTTTACCACAATTTTAATCAATACTGTATATTTTTGAAAAAAAAAAGGTGCTTCGAACTTATTAAAGCAGGGGTGTCAAACTTGCGGCCCGGCCAATATATTGGTACACAATAATATGTAATAAAATAACCGACGCAGAATTATAATAAGATAGGAATAATTCGCTAAATGTTTTTTAATTATACTCTTTTTATGCTATTATTAAACAAAATGCGTATATTTATGTTGAATATACTGTAATTAGGTAAATAAACCTACGTTTCTGTTAATATTGATTTTTTTTTTTTTGCGGCCCACCTATAGTTAAACCTTGTTTGTTTGGCCCAAGTTAGCCTTTGAGTTTGACACCCCTCTATCATAGAAACGTTCAAGAATTGGGTTACCAGCAAAATTACTTGAGGGTGAACTGGGGCCTATGTTACTTCACCTATATTGAGTACCCATTGTAAGAAATCAACAGATCTCGCAGAAATGGGGCAAAAGTTGAAAGATAAAAGTGCCTGCCACATTGGAACAACAACAAGATTAATTATTTTCAATAACTAGTTGAAAAATAATGCAAATAAATGACAGCAGAAGTTCTCCTTTAAAGTTACCAATCTCAATTTCAGAAATCTACGAATTGTTATTTCTCATTGCTATATGCGATAAATTAAAAATGAGAATACAATTTCTTATAGAATGCCAAACCAACTAAATGGATAAAACTGCTCGCGTACCCTAAGGGATTCGCGAAATTCAGTTTGATGAACACTGTTCTGTTCTATAATTGCCGTGGATGAAATTCGTCTCCTATATTCTACTATTCGTCTTCCTACAATGTGGATATACCTGAATCAATAAACAACTGCAGACAGTCAAAACGAAAACGTGTATGTCTGATCTTCATAAGAAAAGTCACTGAATGCAACAAACTATTGATTTTAGCAACTCCTGCTCGTAATTGGCATGTCCTTAGAATCTTTCATTACCTTCTAGCTCAGTTAATCATGAGGCGATTCTGGCTTTCTAAATGATAGGTCCCTGGAGGCTCTTTATCTATATATATAATACAGTTCCGCAACTGACTGACTCACTGACATACAACGCACAGACCAAACAGCTGGACCTAAAAGGCTGAACTTTTGCATGGCGATTCTTCTTATAGTGTAGAGGTGCACTAAGAAAGATTTTTGAAAAATTCTTCCTAGATTTTTTAAAATTAAATTTTCAAGCTGTTTTAATACATTTTTTTAAGTTTGCATTTAAAATAATATTTCGAGGGTTATGAAATTTACATCACGAGAAAGATCATAAAAATTCCTTTAAAATGAAATCTTTACCTCCATTTTCTGATTTTTGGTGAATTTTTAAAGATTAAATTTTAGAAATTAGTTTATTAAATGCTGATTCATTGGTTGTTGATTGCCATTTGTCTGTTTGCTAAGGAATCGTTCCCCCTTTTGTATTCGTCCTTTTCAGAATTCAGACTTACATTTACTGAGTGTGAAAATTATGCTACGTGGTAAATTTTTTTATTATGGTACTTTTTCATTAAAAAAAACATTGAGACAACGTAAAACATCGAGCACAAAACATCGATGTTAAAAAAACATCGGCTTCATTAAATCAATGTTAAAAAAAGATCGATGTTTTGAAAACATCGACATCGATGTCGCATCCCTACATACAAGTGAGTCACCCTCGGTGCCAATTCAGTTCTGACCGAGCACTCCCGGGGCATCTGGAGGGTTCGCACCTTCTCCCATCCACTGACCTCGTGGAAGGACTTTTCGGCCTACGGATTTAGCATGACTATTTTACTATACGGTGGTACTATAAGATCTGGTCATTCCTGATAACACCTCTGCCATCTGTCGGTTGAATGAGAAATCTTTTGTTTATTTTGAATATTTACCTTCAGAATAACGGCTCTGTCTGAATTAATAGCCGAGGAAAATGATAGCAAAAGTTCCAGTACTTTTTGAAAGACTGCAAATCAACGAAATGGATCGAAACCTCTCTTTGTCTAAATGTTATATATTGCAGTGACAAGCAATTATTAATGTGAACTGCACCTATTAAACGTAAATGACATTTTAAAATTGAAATAGTTAATAAAATCATTTCAAATAAATTTTCATCTCAGCGTATATCTACATTAGTTAAAAAGGCTATTAATTAAAAGCCCATCAGTTAAACAGGCTCTTAATTTAAGAGCTATTAGTTTAGGAGGCATTAGTCTCCTAAAGGGGCGTCGTGATAACCTATGAATAGTTAGCGACGCAACTGGTGACAGGATATTCATAGTATTATACAATTTTACTATTGTATAACTTACCCCATGCTTCTCCAAGTACATTTCTCTGCACCTAAAAATCGGTAATGGCGATATATCAATCACATTTAAAATATGCCTCGGAGAAAAATATATTTTATGCCTAAACACGATCCTTTCACGAGAATGCCTTAGCCATTTCCGTTTTAATTTATTCAGTGCTTTGCCATATAATTACGCGAATGGCTGCATGCCAGAATAATTCTTTTTCTTGGGCTAAATATGCAGTTTCAAAAGCTTCGCGATACATCATTGTTATTTTCTTCTTATATGTATATTTGAAATA
Source organism: Dolomedes plantarius (assembly GCA_907164885.2). Classification (NCBI taxonomy): domain Eukaryota; kingdom Metazoa; phylum Arthropoda; class Arachnida; order Araneae; family Dolomedidae; genus Dolomedes; species Dolomedes plantarius. The sequence continues at coordinate 16,152,717 of OU015503.1, read as the reverse complement.
TGCCATACCTTTGAGGGTTTTGATTCATGTTATGGAACAGTTGTTGTGAGCATATAAATTTTCATGTGGTTTAAGTTATAATAGGTTGACGTACGCATAAACATTTGCATCTATATATTATAGTTCCTAAGTCGATTCTTTGGGAAGTCTGTGAGAGAGAAGTACTGCATCAATTTACTTCATTTTGGTTTTAAACTAAAGATTTTAATCTATTGATGTGTCAAATTTGGTTTTTGTAACCTCTATTTCTATTAATTAGCGAAAATTTACAGTTAAACATTGTTTTCTGCGCATGCTCAGTGACATGTTTAAATCTGGCTTTAGATACTCACTAAGCACGAAACCCATAAATACATTAATTTGTTTCTGCGCATGATCAGTGACATGTTTGAATCTGGCTTTAGATACTCACTAAGCACGAAACCCCATAAATACATTAATTTGTTTCTGCGCATGCTCAGTGACATGTTTAAATCTGGCTTTAGATACTCACTAAGCACGAAACCCTATAAATACAATTTGTTTCTGCGCATGATCAGTGACATGTTTGAATCTGCCTTTAGATAATTAGTGAACACGGGGCCGCACAAACACGTTAATTTTTTTATTCCGAGGAATCGAATTCTATTATTTAGCGATAATTTGCAATTTAAAAAAATGCTGCGTATGCTTAGTGACGCGTTTAAATCCATTTTTAGATACTCACTAAGCACGAGGCTGCATAAACACACCAATTTGTTTCTGCGCATGCTCAGTGACATGTATAAATCTGGCTTTAGATACTAAGTACGAGACCGCACAAACACGTTAATTTGTTTATTTCCAGGAATCTCTCTCTCTCTCTCTCTCTGCCACTTCTATTTTTAATTATGTTTGTGGGATATAGAATTAAACCTGACGGAAATTGCTTATTTCGCGCTGGTGAGTAACCATATTTCTTTTCACTGGATTTAGTAGTAATTTTTTAAAGTGTATTTCTTTATTCTTAATATTATGATTTTCAATATTTGGCAATGATGTGTTGAGTATAATTTGTGTATTAGTGGATTTATTTACTTTGCAGCCGTCATGTTTTGACCAGGAACAAACTAGTATTCTTTAAATTCCGAATGCGGCGTTAGCAAAATAAACTAAAATTGCAACCTTATCATCATGACACTCGCTGTTTATGGGTTATGGTGATGGATGTTGATTTTGAAATGACTAGTTAAATATTTAATTTTTTTATAATGGTACAAGAGTTGGAATTAGTTATTTATTGCATTTAAGAAGTAACTTCTTTGTGCCCAGGGAAAAAATACTTTTCAGAACAACTTTTTCAGGTTATTTAGCTCTCGCTTTAGAATTCTCCGAACTATTACCTTTCACTCAAATAAACAACTAGGTAATAATCTATTCGCTTTAGTTTATACTTCGGAAATTTAATTCTTATAAAAGTTCATAACGATATCATACGAGGATCGTTTGATTAGTTCATGCGAAATCCGAGAGATGGCGCCACTGCATTGGTATTGTAGGCTCTCTCACATTCAGCATGCTTCAAAAGTACACACGCCAAATTGTAAGCATGATTAGATGCGTGAGCTGGGATTGACAACCATTTAAGTCGACCAACTGTTGTGACTGCTCACACAATGGAGAAAAACCAGTTTCGCTTGTTGGTGAAACATTACTTTTTAAGTGGCAAAAAAATCCAGGATTGATAAATAATCGGGCGAGTCTGCACTTTCATTTAGAACGACGTATAATTTTTTTTTTAAAATTTTCCTTACAGCCGAATGAGCACAAGTGACGTTGAACGTCCTGGTCGCCTTGCCGAGGTCACTACGTCTGAAAATATTGAAACAAATCCAGGATGTATTGACATAGGATAAAAGATTTAAAAAAGCGTGGGATTTCTAATTGCTGTTGGCATCTCATCAGAGTGCGTACAGAATAATTTTCATGAATAATGGCACATGTCGCATATGAGAAAGCTGTCGGCTAATATTGTTAAGAATCGATCAAAAAAGTAAACAAGTGAACACTTCGACGCACAGTTTGGAACTGTTTCAGAGAAATCCAGAAGAATTTTTGCACCGTTTCGTTCACAGTTGGTTGTAGATCACTACGAGAGAGAATCGAAAGAACGGTTTAAACAGTGAATAGAAGCAGGTGAACCAACATCAAAGAAAACAAAATCGGCTCAATCAGCAAAGGCTATGGCCACTACATTTTGGGTCGTCCATAGCATAATCTTTATTGACTACTTGGAAAAGTTTCGAAAACTCACCGGAGAGTGCATGCATCTTTACTGGATCGTTTAAATAGTGAAATTAAGGCAAAAAAATCATACTGTGCTTTTAAAAAGAAAAAAAAAAACAGGGTTCTTTTCCACCATGGCTATCAAAAGACGATAAAACAAAAAAAACAGGGTTATTTTCCACCGTGGCTATCAAAAGACGATAAAACTGTTAGAATTACGTCACGAGAATGCTTGCGTCACGGATCACTACTCGTTCCAAAATAAGAAAAAAAAATTCCCGCACGGTAGAAATTTGCATTAATTTCCGACGTGATTCATGTAGCAAATACTTACTTTGTAGAGTTGGACAAGCCTTACCTTATGGAGGAAAAAGCGTGAAACACTTTGTGACAGAAATGTATAGACCGTTTGGGAAATTTTATAGAAAAATAAAATAAAAATTAAAAAAAACTCCCAAAAAACACAATTTTCATTACTTTTGCACGAACTCATCAAACGATCCTCGTACATATTCAGGTAATTAAATGTTCTAAGATTTCCTGAGAATAAATTAGCAATTAATTAATTTAATGTACAGAACTAAGTCCTTTATAACAATTAATTATATATTTCAATATATTAGTGCTGATATTATTTAGATTTAGTTCTTTCACATAAAATTCATAATGATGTGCAGTTCGTGTGTTTATTAGAAATATTTTGAAGTGGGTAGTTAAATTCTCTATAATTAGTATAAAAAGCAGTATCTCTAACGAGTTCTGGAGGAACCATTGAGAATAAAAAAAATTTAATCCATTTAACTAATGAAACTAAATTTTATACCATCATCTTTTACTAAAAAATTTCGATTCACTTAAAATATCTAGTAATACTAGGTTATTGCGGTCTTTTCATAATAAAAAAAGCCATTTTCTAGACTGAAGTTTTCAATTAACCGTAATATTGAAATTTGAAACGAGTCTTGTCATAGGTGTCTAAAATTGACATTGGATATCCTACGGAATGTAATTAAAATAGTTTCAACACTGTGACACATGACTTTGTTTTTGTATCGTTTTTATTCATAGCACAAATGCGACACTATTTGGCCCATTTTTGCTGTGCATTTAATTACCAACAAATTCGAAGAACATATATGAACGTTCCGAAAATGTAAAGCATTTCATTGTTAAATCTGAATATTTTCGAATTTACTTGCTGTTTTCACTTCAGTTTTACCGTATCTACGTGCATAATCATTCGAATATCAGCACTGATAAATTTTGTTCTTTTTAACAAAAATGTGCGATTGCAACGCATTCTAATACGCCATTCTATTTTCTGTCTTTGCCGTTTCCTGTTTTTTTTTTGTTTTTTTTTGCTGTTGCTTGTATGAAAGTCATTATTTGAAACTGATATGTTTCACATTTGGCAATATTTTTTTGCATGCTCCCGAGACAGATTTATGTAAGTTACTCCTTAAATATAAGGATGAAGAAATATATAGAAATTTATGATGTACCGTTTCTGTTTAAAATATAAGTCTGACAGTTAAATACACTGTATATTTTCTTTTGCAGTATGAATGTAAGTCCTTTCCTTTTTGACAACATTCCAGAACTGTATACTTTGATAAAATATGTGATTCGGATAGAGTTCATTTCCATTATATTTTGTCGTTAATTTTTTTATCAGTATATTTTGCAGGTATTATTTGGCCCATACTCTTGATTTACGTCAGAGTTTTACGAAATAATTGTAATTAAGTTTATATTTCCTTTTTGACATCATTCCAGAACTCTATACTTTCACATGCAATTCCGATAGAGTTCATTTCCAGCATATTATGTCATTAAGATTTCTTGATTGCCAGTATATTTGCGGTTATTAGCTGGTGTACATTTTGATTAACATCAGATTTTATTAAATAATAGTGATTAAGTTTGCCTTTCCTTTTTGACAACATTCCAGAAATTTTTTTTTCTAATTTGACAAAACGTACGATTTGGATGGAGATCATTTTCAGTATATTATGCCATTACATTTTTTTTTTTGTTGTTGTCAGTACATTTCGGGATATTAGTCGGTCCACACTTTTGATTTACGTCAGATTTTCATGAAATGATTGTAATTAAATTTATCTTTCCTTTCTGACATCATTTCAGGATTCTATACTTTGACATGCGATACGGATATAGCTCATTTCCATTATATTATGTCACTAGCTGAAAACCCGCACTTCGCTACGGAGTACATTCAAATTAAATACAACGGTCAATGTATGAATTAATGCCAAATATATATATATATATATATATATATATATATATATATATATATATATATATATATATATATTTATAATAAATACAGCGATCAATGTATACAATTGAGATATATATATATATATATATATATATATATATATATATATATATATAGTTTACTGGAACGGTGTTCCAGAACATTCTGTTAAAGAAAAAAAGTGAGTAACTCAGTTTGATGGGTAGTTCCCGTCTTGTCAACCAACCGTTGCATGCTAAATAAAACGCCCTGTGTTTCTGTTATTTGGGTGCCTCTTCTATTCTACCGATATCAACGCGACAATATTATGCTATCTTTTTGTTTTCTAGATTACTTACGGGTGTTGGTGCACACTAATATTAACTTGATTAACATGACAATTTTTATGAAATAAAATACCCCACATATTTCGCCACGTACTTTTTTGTTTGTTTGTTCGTATAAGTCCTCATGAGTTCGAAGAAGGTTAGTGATACCTTTGAGCAGAAATGAGTGAGAATCACGATGAGACAATTTCTAAGTGCCAAGTTTGGAGCTGCATATCGTAGAACAAAGATGGGGAGGGACTTTGAATGCTTTGAAGCCACCAGAAGCGGAGAACGTCGTGTCTCTGCTCCATGGGCTTGGAAGTTAGGAATAGAGACATCGAAGGTATAGTGGGAAAACACAAAGAAGAGCTCAGCACTGAAGAGCTGCAGGTACTTCATTTGGAGCAACAACCGATAGTGGCTGAGAAACATTCTTTAAGTAAGGAGGAGCCCCTACTACACTAATACAAGAAATGTGATCTAAACGAGTTGTAACTTGGATTTTATCGTTTCAGTTTTCTTATTAATTGCACCTACTTTAAATACGAGTAATTTTTAATTTAAAGGATGTAATCGCCTTAATGTTTGTAATGTTAATATTAATCTTAGGATCTTTCGCTATAAGCATTTTAGCGTAATTCATGTATCGCCCCTCTTTTTACGTGGGAGGTCTAAAATGGTATATCTTTACTCCAGTAATAGCTATTGATAGCATCCGCTATTTTGTTCAGCAATGTATTTTTTTCCAAGAACCCAATTTAGAAGTAGTTTCATTTATTTGAAACTGCAATTTACTCGTACAGATAATTGGATGTTTTATGGCTTGTGCCGACCTATTAAAAAAAGGACCGGACGTTTTCCATCCAGGGGTCGTAGTAATTGCTTTTTAATTGGCATAAGGTACAATAGCGCGGACACTTTCTCTAACAAGCCGAAGTGTAGACTTTAAAAAAATTTGAGACGTTGTCAGAACAAAGTTTTCTTGATAGGTTTGTGGTGAAACTCCCCAAATCTATGTCTCAGAAGGGTTCAATGGTAGACAGAAAAGACAAAGAACATCAGCTCGAGTACTTGTTAATTCATTGGAAGGGGACTCCTCTTCCAAGCGAAAACCTGTCGCCATTGTCCCATTAGATCATGAACTCCTTTCAATACAGGTGAAGTTCAGTTAAATTAAAATTTTTCTAATTATTGTTTCTAATTTATGTCTCTCCAGTTTTGAGATTTTACATAAAAAACAACTCCATCAATTTGTGAATTGGCGAGTTAAAATGTGAAATTTTTGGAGTTCAGTAACGGATGCATTCAGTTTATATTACCTATAAAGGAAAAAAATTCGTTCGGTACTTGTCGTGCCTTCTGGAACCAATTTACGTCGAGTACCGAGCAGGGCCCGATTTAAAAATTCCTGACTATAGGCACAACTCGGGATGGGGGCCCCCTAACACTGATGTGGGCATAACATTTCCAAAATTGACACACAGAAACAAATAATCATGAATCATTGTGAAAGTACCATTTTACCAAAATTTGTCTATTTGAAGCGTAGAAGCCTAGAACATTATCAAATAAGAAAAAGCAACACAGCATATTAATTTCATCATTAAAATACCAATACAATGCAACCAGAAAAACTTATTAATCCCTTATATACACCATAACATAAATATGATGAACTATACATATATACAACTTTACATATGAGGCGGTGAAAGGCAAAGTGGTGTAAGTCAGTAAGTCAAATGGTGTAAGTCCAAAGCGTTTTTCTGCAAAATCTACAAAAAATTCCACTATAAATTGAACAGATTATAATTCATAATATTTATTATAATATTGCAAAATAATAATAATTTGCAATTCCACTATAGATTGAACATGGAGATTACATTTTTGCCCTCAAATAAAAAAAGTTGAAAATGTGACTTACACCACTTTGCCTTTCACCGCCTCATATGATGAACCAATCAATCAAATTTGAAAGGATATATAAAAAAATTGCTATTAAAAAAGGTAAAATAAAAAAAATTGAATTGGGAATTTCCTTTTTTTAATTTTAAAATAAAATTTTTTGGAGGGTTCCCAACTGCCAGGGCCTACTGGGCCTAATGGAAAATCAGGGCCTGGTACCGAGGTACCACTGCGTATAGAAATCGGCTTACTGATTGTCACCTGACGTATTGAGAGTAGCATGTAGCAATTATAAAATCTGAGTTGTCTAAAATAGCCAAAAGATTGTCTCAACATCAAAAACGCTTAAATTTTATATAAACGCCTGTAAATACATTTAGGTTTGGAGTTTTATTTTTTACAATGTTATATTATGAGCTATAGTGTATTATGTTGATACTCGCCTAACGTAGTAAATATATCTATGTGACCCGAGAAAATAAAAAAAAGGTTGAGTATGGCTAGTCGAGACGAATGAACAAAGTTACCCAAAAATGTCTTCAAAACCCTCTTTATGAAAATCAGCTAATTACTTCTCATTTTAATAAGAAAAAATTAATGATTTTTAAGATTTTATTTTTTTAAGGCATTTGACTACCTTTAAAACGTCGATTTCGAGAAAAATTCTGAATTATTTTACCGCGTTTTTATTAACTCGCTTTCTTGTTTGCGTGTTTGTCCAGTACAAATCTTGCAATCGAATTTTAACTAAGGCCGTCTGCACACGGGGCAACTGAAAAGTAACTGAAAACTGACTCCAATCACAAACCAGTCCGTGATGAGTCGTAACCTATGTAATTGAATGGAGCCACGCACACGGCGCAACTGGTTACAAACCCGTCGACCGGGTTTGTAACCAGTTGCGCCGTGTGCGTGGCTCCATTCAATTACATAGGTTACGACTCATCACGGACTGGTTTGTGATTGGAGTCAGTTATCAGTTGCTTTTCAGTTGCTCCGTGTGCAGACGGCCTAACTTCCCGACTAGCTAGACATTTGAAACTTTTAGAATAGCTCAGAACACGATGACAATGCATTCTTTTGATACTTTTAGCCATCTTTAAGCAGTAAGGAATTCATTTTCAGTTAATTTTGTTTCGTATGGAAAGTTAGTTAGGAAAAAAATACGACAGGGGGCGCTTCGATCGAATTCAATGCTTGCACTTTTGCGTAACGGCGTTTGACGATTTTGAAAACAGAATACATGTGAATTTAGTTTGTTTACAAAAATATTGTGCGAAAAATTAAAAAAATACATATAAAAGTTAGCAGTTTATAAAGTCTGTGGATAGTGGAAACAACTAAAAAGTGATTAAAATTAAATAAAAGAAAGCGAAAAAGAATAATTAAGTGAAGGTTTGTGCAATTAAGAGAGAAAAGGAGAGAAAAATAAAAATAAATGCAAGTGAAGAATATTTAAATAGGAAAATATTAAAATTGTGATTTGGCGAAATAAGAGGTCTTTCCAGTAAGTTTGGAGCAGTCAAACTCCTCGATGCGCAGTCCTTCCAAGGTTCTAACTCGGCTTAACGCGACGTAAGCCTGTTCCTTGGCTAAGAGTTTTTTTCTGATGTACAGAACTGAGTGGTTCACAGTAAATCCTTGCATTTTGTGTACAGTGCAGACCGATCATTTTCTTTCAAGTTGATGGGATAATTCATCAAAAAAAATTTAAAAATGCATCTATTAATACATAGAATTGTCAAGTTTATATGATTCAACAGAAAATTTAAAAAGTGGTATATAAAAAGTTCTTTTTATCATGTAATTATTTCTGTACGATCATTAGAAATGAAATGAGAGCGTTTGAAAGAAGAACAGAAGAAAGCTTTTTCATTTCAAGTGAAAACTTTTTCTGAAGGACTTGTTTTTCACTAAAAATATAAAAGACTATCGTGATAACTGAAAATAGAATTATGATATGTCTATGAAATTTTTCAGGTAGGTTTTTCATACTATTAAGAATGTAATAGACTACAGATTTGTCTCTAAGTCTATTTGTTGATTTACAGTTGCATTTATAAAAAAAAATCAGGTAGTCTCTTCTAATGAAACTACCGCGGGTTATTAACGTAGAATTACTTATCGTTGCTTACCTCTTTTGTATGCATATATGTATGTATGTGTTATGTATATATGTATCTATATATATGTACGTATGTACAGGGCCCGATTTAGAAAATTCGTGACTATAGGCACAACTCGGGATGGGGGCCCCCTAACACTGATGTGGGCGTAAAATTTCCAAAATTGGCACACAAAAAAAATAATCATGAATCATTGCGAAAGTACCATTTTACCTAGAAATGGCTATTTGAAGGGTAGAAGCCTAGAACATTATCAAATAACAAAAAGCAATACAACATATTTACTTCATCATTAAAACATCAATACAATGTAACCAGAAAATTTATTAATCCCTTATATACACTATAACATACATATGATGAATTATATATATAACTACTAGCTGAAAACCCGCACTTCGCTACGGAGTACATACAAATTAAATACAACGGTCAATGTATGCAATTAATGCCTATATATATATATATATAATAAATGCGACGATCAATATATACAATTGATGTAGAAAAAAAATATATATATTTATAAAAAAATCGTAAGGGATATTTTTATAGACAAAATAATGTCCATTCGTCTGCCGCATTAGCAAGTAAAAAACGTATTTTTTGTCTATTTAGTTGTTATGCACGTGACGATAAATTTATTTAAAGTACCAGAAAAAGAAATCACGTGATCAGCATTTAATAAATTAAATTCTAAAATTTAATCTTTAAATATTTACCAAAAATCAGAAAATGGAGGTAAAGATCCGAAAAACTTTTCATTTTAAAAGAATTTTTATAATCTTTCTCGTGATGTAAATTTTATAACCCTCAAATTATTATTTTAAATGTAAACTTAGAAAAAAGTTACTAAAACAGTTTAAAAATTTAATTTAAAAAAATCTAAGAAGAATTTTTCAAAAATTTTTCTTAGTGCACCCCTGCACCATAAGAAGAATCGCCATGCAAAATTTCAGCCTTTTAGGTGCAGCGGTTTGGTCTGTGCGTTGTATGTCAGTCAGTGAGTCAGTTACGGAACTGTTTTATATATATAGAAGATTATATATATAACTATACGTATGATTAACCTATCAATCAAATTTGAAAGGACATGTAAAAAAAATTGCTATAAAAAATAAAATAAAAATTAAATTGGGATTTTTTTCTTTAAAAATAAAAATTTTTTGGGGGCCCCAAACTTTCGGGGGCCGCTAGGCCCGGGCCTAATAGAAAATCAGGGCCTGTGCATATATGTATGTATGTGTTATGTATATATGTATCTATAGATATGTACGTATGCATATATATACATATATGTATGTCAAAATTATGACGCATTTTGGTACTTTTCTGTTTAACTGTTTACTGCTTGTTCAAGTGATACAGACTGGGTTTGGCGCGCTGCCAAAATTATAACTCGCGAGGTACGGTCGAACGGTTTTAGCATCTGAAATTTTGCTTTCCGGAGGACCGTTATGGATAAACGTAATCCCACGTTAAAAAAACTCACGAAAAATTGCTGAAAATTTACATGTAATAGCATATAATCACCTGTATATGTTTTAGATTTCGAAATATTGATTGCGTTTAGGTCATTACATTCACTACTGTTTCGCGTACATCTATATCTATATAAATAAAAGAAAAACTGTGTCTGTCGGCTGGTTGTTGAACGATTCCGGGTAGATCGTTTGCGGTATGGCGTCCGTTATGAAATTCGGCCATGTTTGAAAATGTCGAAATCGATGTATTCTTTTTCTTCATGAAAGTACATAAATGTTACATATTTGAGACGAGCTTTTAAAACTGATAATTTTTCTGTGTATACTTATTCTTTTACTTTAATAGTTTTAGAGATATTTCAATTCTAAATGCATACTCCACCGATACAAAACGTAACCGCCATGTTTTACGATATAAACACAGCGTGATTCATTCATAGCGCTATTCTCACTAAAAAATGAATCATTGAAAAGAAATGTTTCCCCGTGTGTCTAATTTTTAATTATTTTTCTATTTTTCGTACTTTTAATTCAAACTTCTTAATCATAAATCGATCATTTGAAGATGTACTGTTTTTTGGGGGGATTTTTTGGCAGTTAAAAGTGGAAAAGAATTAAATTCAAGTGTCAAGTGATTCGATAGCTGGGCAAATCCCGAGCGTTATGATAAAAGGAAATTAATGATATATGCATAACTCTTTTCTTGTAGAGCTAGAGCCATTTATGTAAAAATTTGCTCAATTTCGACAAAAAATCCTTAATTTTGTAAAAAGTTGCATAGTTATGGTTTATTTTGCCTCATTTTCATATTTTGGTGCTATAGTCCTTCGAAAAATAAGACAGAAATTTTCGCAAGTACAGTTTTTTAAATGGCTCCGAACGTAGTCGGATGCCCTATATAAATTACTAGCGGCCCGTCCCGACTTTGTCCGGGTTGAACAAAATATTATACCAATAAATTTCCAGTTGATAGCCAATAAATTGTAAATCTTTTTTTACCTTAATAATAAACTAAATAATACCTTAAATTAATTTTATGTTAGTTAATAATTAAAATAAATTTTTTAAAAGAAAAAGGCGTGCCTGAGAACGGCTAGGTTCGAACCGCTACCGTCAGAACAGAAGCCCACCGCGATAGCACCACGCTAAGGATCGTTGAAAACTTCGGCACAAAAAGCGGTAGAAGACAGTAGCGGAAACAATGGAGATTGTTAGGATTAAGCTCCTAACTTTATTTCTACTGATTAGATATACATAATATATAGCCTATCTGGAATAATGTACCTTTCAAACAGTGAAAAAATTTTTCAAATAGGTACAGTGGTTCTGAAGATTACCCTCCACGTACAAAATCGCTCTCTCTCTTTATATATAAGTATAGATAATTTAATTATACAAAACGTTTAATTACATTACCTCAAATAAAAAACAACAACTTCATTTTAGGTTAAAATCTAGGTAAGTTTAAATTCTTCACAAACCGTGCAATGTGGCACGGTTCACAGGTGGTTTAATTATTAACCTAAACATCTTATAAATATTTAAAACATTAAACTATTACTTTATGTTTCATATTCAGACTGGGTTCATTTTATAACAAGACTACAGTATTGCATTTTGTTGTGAGAAATCCGATTCTTAACATATGATTACGAGAATATGGCAAATTTCCAAGAATCTATTCTTCGACTGAACACACGGTTTTAAAAGCATCGCACTACGCCATTACATTTTCTGTCTGACGGAATGTATTTACCCAGCAGTATGTTTTGATTTATATCATGTTTTAATAAGATATCATCGCAACGCTGTTTGCTACCATTATCGGAAAATAGCTATAGGGAGATATAATGGAAGTTGCGCTTGGAATTTAAAGTCAATATGTAAATTGAGTTTTAGGTATTTCAGAATAAAATAGGTTTTGTCAAAGGAAAATCTAAAATTTTGCCTTTTTGAATTACTTTCAACGCAGTCTAAAAATTTATATAGAGAACTAGCTGAAAACTAGCTTCGCTACGGAGTACATTCAAATTAAATACAACCGTCAACGTATGCAATTTATGCCAAAAAATAAATATATATATTTATAATAAATGTGATGATCAATGTATACAACTGATGTAAAATATCTATCTATCTATATATATAAAACAGTTCCGTAACTGACTCATTCATTCATTCATTCATTCATTCATTCACTGACTGACTGACATACAACGCACAGACCAAACCGCTGGACCTAAAGGGCTGAAATTTTACATGGCGATTCTTCTTATAGTGTAGGGGTGCACTAAGAGAGATTTTTGAAAAATTCTTCTTAGATTTTTTAAAATTAAATTTTTAAGCTGTTTTTTTACTTTTTTTAAGTTTACATTTAAAATAATAATTTGAGGGTTATAAAATTTATATCACGAGAAAGATCATAAAAATTCCTTTAAAATGAAATCTTTTTCGAATCTTTACCTTCATTTCCTGATTTTTGGTGAATTTTTAAAGATTAATTTTTAGAATTTAATTTATTAAATGCTGATCACGTGACTTCTTTTTCTGGTACTTTAAATAAATTTATCGTCACGTGCATAAAAACTAAATAGACAAAAAATAATTTTTTTTTCTTGCTAATGCGGCAGACGATTGGACATTATCCAAAAAAATATTAAAATACAGTAAAAGAAATGTTCTAGAAACTGTACTATATTAACTGTACTATATTCTTTAGTATTCTTTATATTAGATTTAATTTGAATATCTTCTTCTACATTATTTTGTCTATAAAAATATCCCTTACGATTTTTTTATAAATATATATATATATTTTACATCAATTATATACATTGATCGTCGTATTTATTATATATATTGGCATTAATTGCATACATTCACCGATGTTTTTACTTTGAATGTACTCCGTAGCGAAGTGCGGGTTTTCAGCTAGTCTATATATATATTTATAAAAAAATCGTAAGGGATATGCATTTTTTTTGGATAATATCCAATCGTCTGCTGCATTAGAAAGAGAAAAAAATATTTTTTTTGTCTATTTAGTTGTTACGCACGTGACGATAAATTTATTGAAAGTACCAGAAAAAGAAATCACGTGATCAGCATTTAATAAATTAAATTCTAAAAATTCTTTAAATCTTTAAAAATTCACCAAAAATCAGGAAATGGAGGTAAAAATTCGAAAAAAATTTCATTTTGAAGGAATTTTTATGATTTTTCTCGTGATATAAATTTTATAACCCTCAATGTATTATTTTAAATACAAACGTAAAAAAAGTTTAAAAAAAAGCTTAAAAATTTAATTAAAAAAAATCTAAGAAGAATTTTTGAAAAATCTTTCTTAGTGCACCCCTACACTATTAGAAGAATCGCCATGCAAAATTTCAGCCCTTTAGGTCCAGCGGTTTGGTCTGTGCGTTGTATGTCAGTCAGTCAGTCAGTCAGTCAGTGAATGAATGAGTCAGTTACGGAACTGTTTTATATATATAGATAGAAATATCTGTTCTTGAATATCACGTGTTTATTATTCCATTGAAAATTTAGGTAAAAGATAATTTATTATACAGCAATTAAATTAAGATGAAAAAAATAATTTAATATGAAAGTGATTAAAAGTGTTGGATACGTAACCTGAGTATAACAATATACTAGGGCCTTGGAAAGATGTGTCACCAGTCTAATGGACCCACTGTTCGTTAAGGCTGCTGTGTACTAACTCTATTGGATTGGTTCACCTCAATAGCGCCCTTTACACGTACGCTCTTTTCCGCGTGAAACCACGATCCCGCGCGATTGAGTGCACGTGTGAAGGTGTCGGAGAGGAAGGGAAACCTGCTTTGGAGCGTACTGCAAGTTTTCCCGCGCGTAATCCCGTACGCTCTTTTGCGAGTGTTTAGAGCGTGCGCGCAATCCCGTACGCTTCAAGCACTCGCGAAAGAACGTACGTGTAAAGGGCGCTAATGTTACCGTATGGAGAAAATGTGTCTACTATTGACAGCTTCATAAATGCTGAAAATCGAATAAAAATGCTATTTTCAGATAGCTTGAACTTTTCTGCACCTTGCAACAAGATTCTTTTTATAAATTTCATCCACCAAAGGAATTTATGAGCGTTTAAAACACACTATACCAGATTTTTCCCCCGAATAAATTAAACTAGCCGCTGCGCGACCAGCATGGTCGCTTTTAGTTTTATATTTTCTTTAGCAAAACAACTGAACTTAAAGTAACATATGTAAGGAATGTTAACCATTACCTGTTATCATAAATATACGTTGTTAAGGGGTATTTTCTGTAAGGCTGATTCTAAAACATCGTGATCTAAAAATGTCAATTTCCATTACTTCAGAACAGAGTTAAGATAAGACTGAGAAACCCAACAACAATGATTTTAAAAATTACATCTCTCTCTGTATGTACTATTTTTCAAAATTTAGATATCTATAATTTATCATTACAACAAATAAGAAATTGTTGGGGAAATAGTTAAAATATAGTGTTGATTACATCATTATCTGTATGTATTACTGTTCACAATTCAGATATCTACACTTAATGATATCAAATAATAAATTGTTGAGAAAATTTCTTCATTTATAAAATGGAGTAAAAATTCAGCAAGTACTGAAAAAAGTGTAGAAAAATAACTATTACTGGTTGTTGATTGCTATGCCGGCGACGGTTAAGCGTAACCTCGCGATTATTTATGTTCTCTCTTTCACGCCACTCTCTTAATGAATTATTTCTTTGCTTTCTTTCTTGAGACTGTTTCTAATTTTCACTTGATCGTGCAGCGCGCTTTCGTGCAGATGTTGGCAGATGTCGGCAATGATCGTGCAGATGTCGGCAATGAAATGGGAATGAACTCGCCCTCTTTTGTCTAAACTTAATAATGAAAGTACTGTAAAATAAAATTAAAAATGCCCGTGATTCAGTAACCCCAATTTTTACCGAACTTTTTTTACTGCATCTGCGTATAAGGGAGCGCATATTTTTAAAAACTCAGAGCTATTTCGCCCTGTTTTTGTTATTATACACAAAATAAAATTTTATTGTAAGTTAATTCAATTAAACAGTTAATCCATTCGTATGATTGATAACTCACAAACTTCCATTAACTATTGTTTCTCATTGTTCAGAAACACAACATGTCTGAGATCCTTTTAGAGTCGTTCTCATGATACATTTCTTTGATTTAACGTCTATCGAAAATGCTTGAACAGTTAAGTTCCATTTTTAAAAGTTTTGAGTGACGATGCCCAGCAAACAGTGTTTTACGAATGTAAAATTTTCATCTTTAAAAAAAAGCATTCTCCTTTCAGGTAATAGATAGCAGCTGTAGGATTTGAAATAAATCCGCCTTTCGTCTGGACTTTTATGATAAAATACTATCTGACATAAGAGACAAATAATAGCTGTATGTTTGATAAGCTACAGATCATGATTTTAATCAGTTTACGGGGAAATTTCTTGCCATATCTGGCGACCTATGAATTTTACTCGACTTTTTTACTGGGCATTCGCCGAAATTTTATAATCAAGTTTAAAAAGATCATCAAATGTTAAATAATTGGAAAAATCTCTCTTGAAAGTAGCTATAATTCGGTAATTTTAGTTCCAAATTAAATGACACGTGGGTCTTAGTTTCGGGGGCATACAGGAATTTCGCCGTTTTCGCACAACGTCATCTGGCTATAAATTCTAATATATTTATAAATTCTACCAATGAGCATTATTGTCATTAAGAATATTTGTCACGATGACGTCATTTTCGCATGGTGATATTTCCGTATGCCCCGAGACTAAGGGCCTGTTCACATAGGAGTCCGTTGCGTAGCATTAAGGAAAATATGACGTTGAGACGGAAATAAACCAATCATAGGCGTTAAAAATTTCATTGCTAATCGTTTGGAGTCCTATGATTGGTTTATTTTCCTCTCAACGTCATCTTTTCCTTAACGCAACGCAACGGACTCCTATGTGAACAGGCCCTAAGGGCCTACTCACATAGCATCCGTCAGCGTCAGCGTTACTCGTATTGACAAATATTAAACCAATCACAGACCATAACAATTTCGTGGCTAATCGTTTGGAGATTTGTAATTGGTTAAATATATTTCAATACGAGTAACGCTGACGCTGACGGATTCTACGTGAACAGGTCCTTAGGACGTTGTTTTATTATGTTTCTATTTATTTCTTTGCTACCGTAGTCTGATAAACATGCCTCAATAAGGCACCGTTTTTACAGAATAATATTGAAGTAAAAAAGGATTATATCAATAGATATAATTTTCATGGTAGTTATAATTCTATATTTACTGAACAATCGGCTTATATAAAAACAAAATTTATATCCAAACAGCGAATATATTATAATATGAATACAATACACTTATTTTGTTGAACTACCTTACTGTATTTATAACATTCCGATGTTATATTGCCTAGATTCAAAATTATTTCCGGAAATGCATATATCAGACTTCGTTACGGCTATATTATCAGATGAATGCATTAGACCTTTTCGTTTTAATGCATCTGTCTCTGTTCGTATGATTATTCAATTCAACTCTTTATTTAAATAAGCAACTTCAAAAGCAAAGTAATACGTCACTACATTTTCTGTTCATTCTATTGTCGCATTGAAATTATTTGTTATGCACGTATATTTGTGATGAACCAGACATTTGTTGAAAAATCATACATATTTTGCCATTACTAACATAGAATAGTTTAAAAGGCTTTCTTTGTTAAGCTCAGACAAGTTCTCGAAATAATGAATCCCGATTCGAGAATTCAAATAAATTTGAATTATTGAATTGAATTATCTCAAAATTAACTTTCAGTAAGGTGCTGTATCTTAAACCGCCTCAACTCTTCATAAGAAGTCGGAAGAATTCTAATGCTTTGCTTTTGAAAATTAAAAATTTGACAGATAGTATGAAAAACTTAGAGACCACCTCTTTCTCTTAGCTAACTTGTAGCTTGGCATAGATAAGAGGTTAGAAAAAATAACTTCAAACCAATAAAAGTTTATTTTTTTTGCTACTTTATGTTTTTTTAAAGTTTGCATAAAATATGGGGTAAAAATATAAGACAAAAAATTCCATGATGGGGAGTAAAATCCAATTTGGCGTGATTTCATTTTACTAAAAAATTACTTACTGTAAGAGAAAGAAAAAAAAAATTTGCATAATGTTTTATTTGCGTACCTAGGTGTCATTGATTAAATTCCTTATTTTTTATTACTCTGCTAAACGTCGTCAAGACACGGCTGTATTACTTGTTTTTATTGGAAATTTTTGCTGGCAAACTTAGAAAAGGTTGAAAAGGCAAATCTGTCAAAGTGATAAAAACAACACCTTAATGCCAAAAACAACTTTAAATTTCAAAATTTTTATAACAAATTTTCGAATTGTTCAAGCATAATTGATAGGTAAAAAGTCGTTATCTATATATATAAAACAGTTCCGTAACTGACTGACTCAATGACATACAACGCACAGACCAAACCACTGAACCTAAAGGGCTCAAATTTTGCATGGCGATTCTTCTTATAGTGAGGGGTAAATTAAGAAAAATTTTTGAAAAATTCTTCTTAGATTTTTAAAATTTAAATTTTTAAGCTGTTTTAGTAACTTTTTTCTAAGTTTACATTTAAAATAATAATTTTAGGGTTATGAAAATTACATCACGAGAAAGATCATAAAAATTTCTTTAAAATGAAAACTTATTCGGATCTTTACCTCCATTTTCTGATTTTTGGTAAATATTTAAGGATTAAATTTTAGAATTTAATTTATTAAATGCTTATCACGTGATTTCTTTTTCTGGTACTTTAAATAAATTTATCATCACGTCAATAAATTTATCATAACAATGAAATAGACAAAAAATACTTTTTCTCTTGTTAATGCGGTAGACGATTGGACATTATAAAAAAAAAATATTAAAATACAGTAAAAGAAATGTTCTTCAAACTGTACTATATTAACTGTACTATATTCTTTAGTATGTCCTATTAGATTTAATTTGAATATTTTTCTTCTACATTATTTTATCTATTAAAATATCCCTAACGATTTTTTTTGTAAATATTTTTTAAATCAATTGTATATATTGATCGTCATATTTATTATAAATATATATACAGTGATTCCCAAAAGTGTTCGTACACTTACGATTTTCAATGAAACAGGAGTCTATCCATTGATTAAAATGAATATTTCAGAATGGCTATTTAATAATAAGATCTATAATATATTCTTAACAAAACTACATGAAATATTTTGAAAACATAGTAAAACTTTATTTTTAACAAACCAATAATCCAAAAGTAACAAAAACTTTATCTCACAAAAGTCAAAGTACACTTGTAAAAAATCTCTACATATTAGTAAATATTCTAATTTTTCGTTAAATTAATATTTAGTATGATATCCTTTAGTATCCACAACAGCTTTTAAATGTCTGGGAATAGATTGCTTTAGTTCTTTTGTAATTTTTGCATCAATGTTCATCCATTCTTCCATCATAATTGTTTTTAGTTCCCTTTTCGTGTGAATGTCGTGTTTTCGTACTCGAACCTCCAGTTCTCCCCAAATATGTTCTATTGCAGTGCTCCCCAACCTTTTTATTGCCGCGGACCGGTCAACGTTTGATAATTGTACCGCGGCCCGCTAAAGGGGGGGATTTTGATTGTTTATATTTTAGATTGTTTTGATTTAATAATTTTAATTTCATTTTACTTAAACATGCCTTCAAAATAAAATACAGGTGCACCAAAAAATTAATATAAAGTGATTTAACATTTTAACTCACTAGAACGCTAAATCAATGAGAACCCTGAGCTTATGGCCCTAAGCTGGCGGCCCGGTACCATTTGATCCACTGACCGGTACCGGTCCGCGGCCCGGGGGTTAGGGACCACTGTTCTATTGGGTTTAAATCTGGCGATTGAGGTGGTATTTTCAAAACTTATGGACAATTATAGAGACACTAGATGCGAACGTTGAGAGCCGTGTGCTTAGGATCGTTATCTTGTTAAAAAGCAAAGTTGTTTCCAATACCCAAATTTTGAGCTGATAATTTTAAATTGTCTCTTAAAATATTTATAAAAACAGCATGATTCATTATGCCATCAATAAATACCAAATTTCCTAGTCCTGATACTGACATGCACCCCCACACAAGGATACCTCCACCGGCATGCTTAACTGTTCCTACTAAGTTCTTGGGATTAAGTTCCTCATTTTTTCTTCTCCATACAGTTATACGTCCATCAGCACAAAAAATGTTCATCCGCAAATAAGACATTATTCCAATATGTTTGGGGCTTATTTATCATTGATAGTGCGAAGGGAAGCGTAAACTTTCTGTTTTTCTCAAATTTTCTATGGGCAGAACGCCCATGTAATCCAGCTGTTCTGAGAACTCGTCAAAAAATTTCAGATGAAATTGAAGTAGAAAATGTTTCATTGAATTCTGCAGAAACTTTTACAGCACTCAAACGTGAATTTTTCACAAATTTTCTAATTATAAATCTCTGATCACGTTTTGTTAACTTTGCCGGACGGCCTTTTCTTACCTTGTTTTCGATCCAATTTTCTTCTTTAAAGCGTTTTTTCACATAGTGCACAGTAGAATCGGATAAATTATGTAATTTAGCAATATTCGGAACTGATTTACCACTACTATGATGAAAAATAATCAATTTTCGAATGTTGTTTGTTGTTTCTTTACGACTACGAGTCATTTTTAAATAATAAATAGAATATTACGGAGTAGGCAAGCAAAAATTAAAGCCAAACGATATTTTAAATGCCACCCAATTCAAAAATAAAAATAAAGCGCCAGACGATAATTTTAATTATGAATTTATCCGAAAATATTTCAGTGTACGATGACTTTTGTGAGATAAAGTTTTTGCTACTTTTTGATTACTGGTTTCTTAAAAATAAAGTTTTACTATGTTTTCAAAATATTTCATGCAGTTTTGTTAATAGATTATAGATCTTATTATTAAATACCCATTCTGAAATATCCATTTTAATAAATGGATAGACCCCTATTTCATTGAAATTCGTAAGTGTACGAACACTTTTGGGAGCCACTGTACATATATTAATTTTTTTGGCATTAATTGCATACATTGACAGTTGTATTTAATTTGAATGTATTCCGTAGCGAAGTGCGGGTCTTCAGCTAGTGTAGTTATATTTAAGGGAGGAAATTATCACGAAATGCTAGTAAATGAAGTATATTAAAATATCTCCCTTATCACACATTAGTGTTATTTTAATTTAAACGTATCTGACAATGTGCAAATTTTAATATCTAAAGAATCTTTCATAATATGAATACCTTCGATTCATCCGACTCTATGCGCAGAAATACTGCATTGGCAGCATGCCAAAATTGAAGATTTCGACGAAATATGTGATTTCAAAAGCGTCGCAATACGTCATCACATATTCTGTTCAGTGGAACGTGTTTTTGCTGATCCAGTAATGAATCAGTTCTGGGATTTATCAGGCCATGTTAATTATCAAGAGAATGCCATACATAATTGCTTCAATATTCGTTTAAACGGGCTAAGGTAACTTGAACCTTAATATAATTTTAGAATTCCTTCGGAGGTTCAAGGTTCACTTTTTTGCCTGAATAAGTGAATCGTCTGATCAGATTCTTTTTATTTTGGCTTTCCTTTATAAGTTTGAAACATAACTTGGAACAAGATAATTATCCTATGAATATTCCATCAATCGAAGGAAGGTTATCTTGAAATTAAGTTTTATACACAAAGCTCAATATTAAGATTCCGAATCATTTGGGAGAAGTTACAAATTTTTTGACTACTCAGCTATATCTTGAAACGAGTGAAAAGTAGATTCAACTTACGTCCATAACACAAAGTTCAAACTTTTGCCAGAATAAAAGAATCGTTTGCTTAAATTCCTTTATTTTGGTTTGACACAGGTCTGTGATGAGACGAAGAGTTTTGATAAATTTATAAATGCTTTATTTTACACAACGTAGATCACACGCTATTACAAATGTCACATACAGACTTTTTACATGATGAAAAGTTGCTTTAATAACACGTAAATAGATTACGTAGCTGCTTGTAAAAGTTGAGAATCGTACAATTTATTTTCTGTTCTAAACTGCTATATTAAAGATGTTGTCAGATCCTAAAACAGTAACTAACGAGAAGTGATGTCACATGTATGCTTATGACTTGCAACAGTTTGAGACATAATTTGAAATGATGATTTGTAATGATCTCATATTCCCCCAATCAAGTGAGAGACAACTTGAAATTTCGTTGAAAACACATGGTTAAAAATTTTTCTCGAATAGAGAATCATCTCTTTAACAGAAGTAGCAGTTAACAGTATATTTCGTTCAAAATGTAAAGTTCAAAATTTACTTCGAATAAGGGAATCACTTGCGCAAATTCTATTATTTTGGATATAAATCTTATATAAGTTTCAGATGACAAAATGAAAATTTTTTTAAACAGATGAAAGAAAACTTCAAAATTCATTCTCAAAACTTCCAAGTTCCACATTTTGCCCTTAGACGTTCTTGGGCAATGTACCTGCCACGTTGGAAAAAAAATATTGAACTTATAGGGAACTACATTCCAGATATTTTATTTTTTTATTCATGTTATAAAGAAAACTTGAAAATTCGTTCAAAATGTATTACTGTAATTGCTTCTAGAACAACGAATCTCACGCAATCGCCTTTTATTTTCGGATCGTGACTGTGACTATAATTTGACTTCAAGAATATTCCATTGGCGTTTAAAATGAAAATGGTGGTGTCTAACACGTCACAGATCAGATATATATATAAACAGAAATCTTGACGTATAATTATTTTGTCTACCTTAAATAGATTTAATTTCCATTTTATGTGATAGCATATTAATGTATCACATTGTCTGGTGGAAATTACTTAGGCGGCAGAATGCCAAACGTTTTACTTTTTGATTTAATGGGGAAATTTCGAAGTGGTCACAGTATGCCATAATACTTAATATATTTCAAACGCAATCTTGAGTTATGTAAGACCTTAAAAGAGTTTGTAGATATAAAAGCCTATGGGGATAGCATAACAATTTTAAAGAACCCATTAAGCAATGCGTTTTGTAATACAGACATAATTTATTTTCATATTTTATTCAAGTTATTTCAGACACTAGGGAAATTTTCTGATCATGAAGTAGTAATGGATTTTGGAATGCATTGTACGTACATGCTTATATTACTTTCCTTGCTTACCGGTTATAAATCAAGTATATAAATCATTATTATTTCAGATACTGGGGAAAGTTTTCAGAATGAATTTTGAAATGTATTGTACGTAATATTGCTTTCTTTGTTAATAGATAATAAATCAAGTATAAAAATCAGGTTATTTCAGACACTGGGGAAAGTTTTCTGATCATGATCTAATGATGAATTTTGAAATGCATTGTACGTAATATTGTTTTCTTTGTTAATAGATAATAAATCAAGTGTGTACATCAGGTTATTTCAGACACTGGGGAAAGTTTTCTGATCATGATGTAGTGATGAATTTTGACATGCGTTGTACTTAATATTGCTTTCTTTGTTAATAGATAATAAATCAAGTATATAAATCAGGTTATTTCAAACACTGGGGAAAGTTTTCTGATTATGATGTAATGATGAATTTTGAAATGCATTGTGCATACATGCTTACGTTACTTACCTTGTTTAACCGCTCATTTAAAAATTTACCTAAATACAGTCACATTTACATTTGATATGAAGTATTTTAATATTCGTAGTTATAAATGTTAACCCTCAAAATGTACTGTGGGGGTCGGATAAAACCCAAGGGTGTGTCTTCCCCCTCCCCTACTCTCCCCTCTCATTGCAAGAGATCGAGTTGACAAGGAACAGTACCAGATAGACCTACTAGACCACCCTACTAGATAATTACAAGATAAAAAGAACTTTTTATACACCAAGTTTTTTAATTTTCTGTTGAATCATATAAACATAACAATTCTTTGTATTAATAAATACTTTTTAAAACTCTTTTGATGAATTATCCCATCAACTTGAAAGAAAATGAAGATAATTCGAAGTTAACTTGAATTTAACTTTTCATCCCCGTTCTGGCCTGGATGGCTGCACCAGTCTACAAAACAAAATTAACTGAAAAAACTGAAAATTAATTTAATTCTGCTTAAAGATGGCTAAAAGTATTAAAAAAATGCATTGTCATCGTGTTTTGAATTCTAAAAGTTTTCAAAAGTTTTCGCTACTCTAAAAGTTTCAAATGCCTAGCTAGTCGGGAAGTTAGTTAAAAATCGATTACAAGATTTGTACTTGACAAACACACACATAAACAAACACACAAAAAAGAAAGCAAGTTAATAAAAACATCGTAAAAATAAGTAAATACGAGTGTCTTTGTTAAAAAAACATTATTCATGATCACTAGTCATTTAAAAAAAATTTTAATTTTAGATTTTTTAATTTTTTATTCCGATTTTGAAGGCCAAAAATGTCAGTATACATTATTTTTTACATTTTTGTGCTCGGAAAGTTGGTTTCACTAACTTCTAAAACTAGGTAGACTAAATTACATATTACACCTAATATATACAACATTCTATGTAAATGCCAAAGAGAATTTCTTTGTTTAACAAATTTACGATTTGTTGGTCATTTTTCCTACATGACGGGTTTTATTTCATGTAAAATATTATCAGTAAATGTTATTATACAACAAAAGTGCTTATTTTGTACTTATTTCTAACAAAAACCTCATCTAAAAGAGATCGGGTCGAATCCGACCCAACCGTACCATCTTTTTCATCTCAAACCACTGTACCGTTTGAGGGATAAACACGAATCACTTGCAGCAGGTTAATACAGATTATTTATTTACGGAACATCCTTATATGTTGCTTAGTGATATAATGATTTGCACATCCGCTTAGAAAAGAGAAAATTTCTGCTTCGATTTCCAAGCTACTCAGCTGTATTTTTCAGGGAGAAAACTGAGAAACTTGAAAAGTGTCCGAGTGGGCCATTATTTGGGCAACGGCAGAAAATTGGAAAAATGACTTTGATTTTAGGGAATCGGAGTTCAGTTGTCTGCTCTGGCAATCGATCGTGATGTGATTCCGAAAGTGACATAATCCGGAAAATATGATTTTAGAAAACCGGGGTATCATTTCATGTCTTGGCAGACGATCGTGAGGTGATTCACGTAGTAATCTCGATGTGATTTTAACCAGAAATACCCATTTTAGAAAATCGGGGCTCAATTCTCAGTCGGTTAAGTTGTGAAACATGAAATGATCCAGAAATGATCGGGAAGAGAATCCGGAAGTGACTTTAATCGGCAACTTTGATATTAGGAAACCGGGGTTTAATTTTATGTCATGGCTTGCGATAAAGTAGTGAAACGTGAAATGATCCAGACGTGATCGTGAAGTGAATTCCGAAGTGCCTTTATCCGGAAACTTTGATTTTAGAAAATCAGGGTTTAATTTTATTTCCCAGCAAACGATCAAATAGTGAAACATCAAATGAACCAGAAGTGATAGTGAAGTGAATTCGGAAGTGATTTTAACCGGAAACTTTGATTTTTGGAAACCGGGGTTTAATTTTATGTCATGGCATGCGATAAAGTAGTGAAACAAGAAATGATCCAGAAGTGACCGTGAAGTGAATTCGGAAGTGCCTTTATCCGGAAACTTTGATTTTAGAAAATCAGGGTTTAATTTTATTTCCTAGCAAACGATCAAGTTGTGAAGCATCAAATGAACCAGAAGTGATAGTAAAGTGAATCTGAAAATGATTTTAACCGGCAACTTTGATATTTTGATATTAGGAAACCGGGGTTTAATTTTATGTCATGGCATGCGATAAAGTAGTGAAACAAGAAATGATCCAGAAGTGATCGTGAAGTGAATTCGGAAGTGCCTTTATCCGGAAACTTTGATTTTAGAAAATCGGGGTTTAATTTTATTTTCTAGCAAACGATCAAGTAGTGAAACATCAAATGAACCAGAAGTGGTAGTAAAGTGAATACGGAAGTGATTTTAACCGGAAACTTTGATTTTAGGAAGCCGGGGTTTAACTTATGTCCTGGCAGACGATCGAGAAATGAAACATTAACAGTCATCGTGAAGTGAATCCAGAGGTTGTTTTAATGGGAAACTGACTGTAGGGAACCGGGGTTCTATATTATGTACTGTCAGGACCACAGGAAAAATGTAATGAGCTGAGTTTCCTATACCACGCCTTCTAACACAGATATTTCTGGTAATAACATCGGAGAGCGAGTGTTCGTCGATGGGAAAAATAGAGTGAGCTGATTGGTCGGCTCCAGGATCCTTCAGATTGCATCACCAAAGCGAGGCAGCTTCCAGTTCGGTCAGTACTTAGGTAAGTGAAGACTTTGGCTGCCTGTAAGCTGGATTTCTTTTGGCAGGTAGGAGAAGGAGGAAAGAAAGTGATTGGTTAGTGAGGAAAGAATAGATTCAAGGTTCAGGATCCGTGAGTTCAATCACTATAGCATGGAGCTTCTACACGAGTGGATCTGCTCCAAAAGTGAATACAGAAGGAATATCTATCGGAAAATCTTTGGTTGTTAGGAACCGATGTCAAACTATCACTCCTGATAGAGAGTCCTGAAGAGAATCATGAATTGATTCTGAGGTGATCGCGAAGAGATTCCGAAAGGGAATTTTAATGGACACTTTGATCTAAGGAAATCAGAGTTCGGCTTTCAGTCCTGGCAGATGATCGTTCAGGTGTCAACGCGCTTTTCTGAAAGAATAAAAATAACGGGAAATTAAATAAACATCTGACAAAAATTCATATAGCAAAAAAAAAATAACCTTAACAAACAGATAAAATAAAGGACTATGTAAACCAACATATTCCGTGCAAATTTAAAAATGATATAAGATGTGGGATAATGCATTCAGATGAGTCTCCTTGCATAAATTGGATAGTTAGTGTCAGAAAAAAAAATTGAAAATATCATTTCCTTACATCACCGGGGGAATTTAATCAGTACTGTACAGTCATATCCCTCAAAATTGGAAACATGTGCTCCAAGGGCGGCTTCAGAGGGGGGGGGGGGCAGTAAGGGCAATTGCAACCCCCCCCCCAAAAAAAAAAAAATGGCGAGCGAATTTTTTATTACATTGCCTAAAATTATATAATCCTAGACCTAATACTAAATGAGTTTAAATTTAAAATGAGAGGATATTTATTTCTTACATACATATATATATAACTCTAAGAGACATACATACACACACACATATATATATATATATATATATATATATATATATATATATATATATATATATATGCCCCTCCCAAATCTTTGGATTGGACACTGACGTGTTCGACGCTCCCTCCTGGCAGATGGTTCTTACAAGCTGTTGTTCGGATAACGCCCATTTTCTGTCGAGGTAAACTGAGTTCAATTTCATGTCGGCACAAGGTAATTTTAATAGCTCATGCAAAAAAGATATTCTGAAATGGCATTTTAAATTCAAATTTTTAGTAATTGGTTTAGGGATTGAAAATGATAATTCTTATAAACAAACAAGTTTATTTTCTCACAACATTCTTTTTCTAATGCTCATGCCATCTATGTACATTATTTCATTTCAAATCCCTGTAAAAGTCAATTAGATTTCATCCTGTGTGCAAGCAAACTTAATTATGTTGCATCATTGTGAAACATAAATCCATTTATAATCAGATATTCAAAAAAATATACCAGACTTGCAGTGCATGATTAAATAATAAGGTACATAAAGATATTACGGAATACATCGTCTCAGAAAACGTTCTTTCCAGACTGGTTTAAATTCTTTATACCGTAAAAGTACTTTTATAAATTCTTTATGTTCAAAGATCCCGCATGAAAATTGCATGCTTTTGTATGGCACGGAGATACCTTATTCATGAATACAGTAAACAAAGATTAAAAAAAAAACTGTGCAAGAATGGCAGCAAAGTAATGCAGAAAAGGAATCGAGAAATGGTAATGAATTCTATTTACGTAAAATGCAGAAGTCTGAAGAGAAAACTACTACAAAAGGATGGATTCTATTCCAAGAGTTTATAGTTAGTATTATTATACATTGTCCTATTAATTTTATAGGTAGTATCGAAGGACACTGGAAACAAGCAAAAAAACATATATATATATATTATATATATATATATATATATATATATATATATATATATATATATATATATATATATATATATATATATATAATGATATCGGGTACTTTACACTCAACTTTAACTATGTGGAAGAGATGGTACTCCCAAGATTCGCGGCCGCGATTCAACACTTTTGTAGTCGAGGCAGAGGGAAGAGAAGAACACTTTTGAGAAGAGCTAATGAAGAGTACGCACAACAGAGATGATTTCACAGCATATTCTTTAATTATTTTAGGATAACGGAGGCAGCACAACGCACAAGACGTTTCAGCAAAGAACTTGACAGCAGGTAACTTTACAAGTGCACACACACAATAGCAGCGCCATCGGGCCGGCTTCCGGGGCTTGAGAATACAGACATTATATTATGGAATAGGATTGGAAGCAATACGCGGACAGCAGAGCAACGAAGTAATGAAGCAGAGCCCGCGAAAATCCTCTGTCTCATCTTATATACTGAGTAACTTCTGATTTTGCCGCTAGGCTTAGAATTTTTTTAATTGGCTGACCCCGATCATGTGGTATACGAGTCGAAAGTCGCATAATTCTTCGAAGAGGGATCGAGATCACGGAAGTCTAAAAATAACTTTAACGCGCGTGCATTGAAGAGAATATTAGGTTATTTCGATTTCCGATTTCAATTTTGAAATAAAGCTGTGCTTTATTGAGAAAAATTTAGGATACGCGTTAGATGTATGACAATTCATATTAGTGGAGCATTATATATATATATATATATATATATATATATATATATATATATACTATCTGCCAGTAGGTATTTGGACACCTGTGATAGAGAATAAAAACAAAATTTATTCATATTCAATAGTTGGTAGAGCCTCCACAGGAGGTTTGAGGCATTATTTCTACTAGTCCTTATATGACGGCTAGGGGTATTTTCTTCCACTCGGATAGGGGAAGACTTGTAAGTTCCTTCACTGACTTTGGACGGTTGTTGCTCCCCTAATTCGGCGATCCAACTCGTCCCAGAGGTTCACGACAGGGTTCAGGTCTGTGGTCTGCGCAGGCTAGTCCATTCGGTTAACCCCATTATCACCATACCAATCCATGGTGGACCTCGGAACATGATAGCTGGCGTTGTCGTTCTGGAAGTAACACGCGCCCAAGCCGTAAAACTGCCTTAACGTAGGAAGCACACTATCATCCAAAATAGTGCAGTAGGCGTCGGCGTATATCTTACCATGAATTGGGACCAAGGGTCCCAGTCCCTAGCAGGAGAAAACCCCCCAGACCATAATTCCACGTCTGCCGAACTTTACTGTGGGCACAATGCATTCTGGCAGGAGGCGTTCATCAGGCAGATGCCAGACGCAGATCCTGCCATACGAACAGTAGAGCGTGAAGCTTGATTCCTCGCTTCAGAGCATTCGTTTTCACTGATCTACGGTCCACTTTCGACGTGCTTTGCACCACATTAATCGAGCAGCGTGGTTGAACTTTGTGATCAAAAGCTTATGGTCGGCAGCACGATCATGGAAATCATGCAGATATGCTTCCTTACGGATGGTATTCATCGAAATAAAACTCTCGGATGACTGTTGAAACTCCTGGAGTATCTGATCTATCGGTAGGGTGTGGTTCTTCCCAATTTCTCTGGATAGCACCCGTCGATCTCCCAGTTTCGTGGATCAACTGACTCGGGGCACATTCCGACAATCACCGATCACCTTCCACTTCTGAATCACATAGGCCACTGTCGATTTTGGGTAATTCAGCTCGCTAGATATGTCTCTTAGGGATCAGCCATTTCTGTGATATCCGATGATTACACCTTTCTCGCAATCAGATAATTCTGCATTTCGTGGCATTTTGCATGCGACTAATGCCAATGATGTTTCCTACACGCTCTTTAACGTCGGAGGGCATGACGTATATCAGGATCGTAGATATCGTAATTTGCATGGGTGTCGAAAAATCTTATTCGTAGTTAGTGTGCATTTACCTATACGAGGTAGGATTCAAAAGTTCCCGGACTGAGCCTATAACTAAAACAATTTTTGCAGTAGACCGACTACGATAACGTTTCTGTGTTACTACGTTCTCCCCCTCTTCTAAAAGTGGTTTGACCCAAATCTCGTGGTCGGTGGCTCACCACGGCGTCGTATTTTGTAGGTGGGTGCATTTAGTAACCGGCGATTGAAAGAAATGGCGTTTGTTGAGCAGAGAGTTAATATGAAATTTTGTGTTCGCTTGGGAAAGAGTGCTACGGAGACTTACGAAATGTTGAAGCATGTGTACGGCAGTGATACATTATCGCGAACGCAAGCTTTTCAGTGGCATCGACGTTTCAAAGAAGGCAGGGAATGTGCCAACGACGAATGCGTTGGCCTTCCGCAGTATTCCCGCACCTCTGAAGACATCGAAAATGTGTTCTTCGATATCCAGGGCATTGTGCATCTGGAATTTATCCTTGAAGGACGCACTGTGAACAAATAACTCAATGTAGACATCCTGCTTCGTTTGCGCAATTCGACCCGGAAGAAGAGATCAAAATTGTGGGCTGAGCAGTCATGGGTGCTTTTGCATGACAACGCTCCTGCACACCGATCCCTCCTCGTCGCTGAAGTCGCTGAAGTCGACTTGCGCAAACGACGCAGGATGTCTACATAGAGAAAACGAAACAACCCTTGCGAAAACGAAAACAACTCTTTTGCCACACCCTCCTTACTCCCCTGATCTCGCCCCCTGCGACTTCAGCCTCTTTCCTGAACTGGCAAGTCACTTGCAGGGTCGTCGATTTCAATCTGCAGAGGAAGTTAAAAGTGCATCGCAGGCTGAATCAAAGGACATAGCTAAAAATTGATTCCAGAAATGTTTCAATGACCTTTACAACCGATGGCAAAAGTGTGTTGTCGCGCAAGGGTCTTATTTCGAAGGAGGGTGTGTTTCAGCAATTTTATTGATAATACTTTTTAAGTTATAGGCGCAGTCCGAGAACTTTTGAATCCTGTATATTTATATATGCACTCGTGAAAAGGGAAACTGCAACACCATGAAGGAATGTGCGTAGTGATGTGAAAATAACAGAATCGGTAGATGTTAGAGACATACACTCAAGAGCCAAAACATTATGACCACCCCTACATTTTGCAATGAATTCACCTGGATGACGTGGAAGGCACGTGATCAGGTGGAAGTGGTATTTAACTGCTGCTGGAGAGTCTGAAGAATCATTCTTTCACTTACTTCTGTGTGTGATGGGAAAGGCTGCGGATCTAAGCGACTTTGATAGAGGGCAGAATGTAAGGGCTCGAAGGCTCGGAACAAGTATTTCCGAAACTGCACGACTCGTGGGTTGTTCGCGACCTACAGTTGTTAGTACTTATGCAAAGTGGATGAATGACCGTGAAACCAGCAGTATACGACATGGTGTTGGACGTCCACACGCTATCAAAGAAAAAGGTCGTCGGAGACTGTCTCGCATGGTGAAGCAAAACCGGAGCCAGACAGTGGCTCAGCTGACAGCTAAATACAATGCAGGGCCAAGTAGAATAGTATCGCAGCACACTGTTCAGCGGGCACTGTTGGATATGGGGCTACGCAGCAAACGTCCCACTCGTGTGCCTTTGCTGACCAAGCGTCATCGCCAACTGCGCCTGCGCTGGGCCCGGGAACATCGCGACTGGTCCATGGATCAGTGGGAGAGAGTTGCCTGGTCAGATGAATCACGGTTTGTCATTCATCACGCCGATGGCCGTGTCAGGATACACCGTCTTCCAGGCGAACTGTTGCTCTCTCAATGTACAGTAGGTCATACACAGGCCGGTGGTGGCGGTATTATGCTTTGGGAGACGTTCTCTTGGGCGTCTCTGGGACCCGTGGTTGTGGTAGAGCAGACCATGAATGCTACAGGGTATCTGAACATCATTGCGGACCAGTTGCACCCTTACATGGCCTCTGTTTTTCCAGCTGGAAATGGAATGTTCCAACAGGACAACGCCCCGTGTCACAAGGATAAAATAGTGTTGGAGTGGTTCCAGGAATATGATGCTGAATTCCAGTTAATGTCCGGGCCGCCTAACTCACCGGATCTCAATCCGATGGAACACATTTGGGATGTCATGGGACGGCAGCTCAGAGTTCAAAGACCACCAATTCGCAAGATCTCGGATTTGCGTGACTGTTGCTTAAACATCTGGTACAATCTGTCTCCGGCCATCTACCAAGGACTTGTGGCATCCATGCCAAGGCGGGTTGAAGCTGTGTTGCGCGCCAAAGGTGCGCCAACTCGTTATTGACAGATGGTCATAATGTTTTGGCTCTTGAGTGTATACAAATGATTAAATGCATATGTCTGGTCACATGATACCCAGATTCTGGCTATAATAGCGAGTATCTGGCTCGCTCTGTATATTCTATCAATGACAGATTGTTGTAACGGAACTTGAAGAAGGGTAGAAAATGCCTCGGAGACATCAGCGAGCTGAATATCAGCAGTTACCGCCTGAGGAACGAGAACGTATCGTAGAACTGCATGAGCTCGGTTTGTCGATGCACGCAATTGTGAGTCTTGTTGGACGGGGCGTCAGTAGAATTCAGCGATGTTTGGGATTATGGACGCAGGACCATCTGAGAACACGGCAAAGAGGCAGTGGATAATCCAGGTGCACGTCAGATCGCACTGATATGCAAATTCGGCGAATGTTTCGTTGGGACCCACTCGCCACGGCATGTGATATTCAAACCTACCTACCATTATCATATGAGGCATCTGTCTCCTGCCAAACCATCCGTAACAAGTTGCATGAGGTAGGGATGCGCGCACGGCGGCCAGCCACTGGGGTTCCTTTAACCACTTGACACAGGGCTGCCCGTCAGGCTTGGTGTCGACGTTATCGTCACTAGACGGACGAATGGCATCGGGTATATTTTCAGACGAATCCCGATTTTGTTTATGGAGGAATGACGGTCGCGGACATGTGTGGCGGCTACCCGGAGAACGTTACTTGCCAGCCCACATCGTCGAACGTCACACCGGCCCCACACCGGGCTTCATGGTTTGGGGTTGCATCGTTCGGACAGAGTACAACCCTTATGCACATTACTGGTAGTTTAACATCGACCCAGTACGTAACACAAGTTGATATGCCTGTGGTTCGGCTACTTGTGCAGACCGCCCCCGACACGTTATTCCAGCAGGATAATGCCCGACCTCATGTCGCACGTCACACTCTGAACAGTCTCAATGGAATTCACATCCTTCCCTGGCCGGCAGCATCACCCGACCTCTCTCCCATCGAGCATGTGTGGGGGCCCATCGGACTTGCAGTACATAGGGCCCCGCAGCCGCATACCGTAGAGGAACTGGGAGCTGCAATGGACTCGGCTTTGCAAGGAATATATCAAGAGACCATTAATGGCCGCATAGACAGTATGCCTCGCCGTTTAGAGGCCTGTATAGCTGCCCTTGGTGGTCACATTAGGTACTGAATAAACGGTTTAATTTTTCATATCTTTGTAAAAAATATATAAAAATAGGCCATTATCACATAAAATTAAATTTAAAAATAAAAGAAAAAATTTAAAAATAAAGGACTTAAAGGATCACTTAAAAATAAATAATTTTTAGGTGATGGAATCAATTTGACAAAAAAAAATGTAGTCATCGGAAATCGAACTAGAGACGAAAGATCAGCGAGTGACAGCGTTACCGACTGCACTCTGAAGCTACAGAGAGTGATGTAAAATGAATGAAGTTATTCACATTGAGATAGTTGAAAAGTTCTTGGGAGGGAGATAAGTATGTTATTTCAATCATTTAATATTTATGAAACATTTACTTAAAACTTTTTTGGCAGAATATTAAAATTACCCAAGAATAGTGCTTTTTTAACTGTGAATTGTGGTTGAGTGTTTGCTAATTTCTAATTGGTTTACGAGTCGGTGAAGAGGATTTTCCTTTCCTTTTACATTTTACCCCTTTGATATAAAATTTTAATGCATCAGCACCAATTTTTGAATTTTTTTTCTTAAGTTTTACGGCATATCTCGTAATAAAATATAGATCTAAACGGAAAATTCAAATATTTCCAGCACATAGTCTACAAATATTGAATAAATCCTTTAAAACATATTCACTTGCAGAATATTTAAAAAAAAAAGAGAACATATTTTTACGATAATCGCAAGGTTCTATTGTTTGTCTGCTTTTTTCAGGAACTCTATCGTAAGCGTTTTGCATTATTTACGTTCACCGTCCGCTTTTATTTTGATCTAATGTATTTGCAGTAAACACAGACTTGAAAACAAAAGAAATTTTTGAAAAAAAGAATAAGATACAATGCAAACAGACATATGTCTTTCTGAAAGGAATTACTGAATGCATTTGGATATACTTTCTTGCCATATGTTTGGTTTTAACTACACATAATTACTTCTAATTAACTTCTTTAGTAAGTTTTGAATAAATGCATTTAACAGTTCTACGGAGAGAATGTCATTTAACAAAAGCATTTATCTTTATTTGCTGCATATAAACAAAAGAATATACCTACAGAGATCTATAGCTGAAGCAAAAATGCTTTTCAAATAATGTAGCTGTTTAAGCGAGGTATATTTCGAATTATTTTTTTGATGTCTATTAGTAGTAAGGTGCTATTGTTAACATCTTAATAGACTTGCGTTTCTGCCTTTTTAAAGTTCGCCAGAATTTCCAATAAAGCAAGTAATATAGAGACGTTTTGGCAACGATAAACAAAGGAAGAAAAAATACAAAGAAAATTGTATAGCAGTGACTTGGTGACGTTTAACAGGAGACGAAAAAAATAATGAAATTTAATAAACAACAAACACCTTAAAGCGTATTTAAAATCTCGGACTGGATTTTTTTTTTTACAGTTTGGATTTTAATTAATTAACTTTTTTTCCGACTAAAATCTGAATTTTTGGAAACCTGTAACTGATTAGATTCAGATTTTTAAAAGCAATTTAGCTTGACCAGAGTTTTTAGGAAAAGCTTTTCTTTTTCCAATACGGAAGCAGTGACGTAGCGAGCATAACTGGCTCTTTAGCGAGCATAACTGGCATTTTATTTAGAACGTATTTATGGCAAAAAACTAGTGGATTTCCTAAAAATATTCAACCACACCATTTTTGGTAAGTAAATTCTAGCTTATTATTGAAAATTAATTCCCATTGCATCGCAGTTGTATTATTATAAATTCCATTAACAAAATAAATCTTATTTAACCAATTGTCAAGTTTTGTGAATTGTTCTTTTATCTATTCTTTATGTCAGTTATCTATTTTTCTCTATTCTTAAATATTCTTAATGATAGTGCAAATACTACACCCGTGAAATGAACAGAAACACAATAAATTATATAGTAAAACTGGACCAGGGGTTTCCAAGTTTTAGGTATTTTTAATTACGTTTCATAGCATACTCATTATGAAGTTCATCGCCGTGAGAACACAAATGATGGACTCACTTCTAAGATCATTGCAGTCAATTTCTTTTAATAAAGGAGTCACTTTCTTACAGTTAAATTATTTTCAGAAAAACCCTTTGATATTGCAGCATTACTAAGTACACTGGTGACCGAAATTAAGATCACAAACACAAATTCTGTGATATTTGGAGAAATAACAGGTTTATTGCAACGAAATTTGGTACATGGCTCATACAATGAGGAAGCGTATACCACCGTAAAAAGATGATTAAGGGGTAAATTGTTAGCGAGAATCAAATTAGCTAGAAAACGGTCAAACCATGATACATCATATCTCCGGAATGGTCCATAAAATAGGGGTGTGGTCACTTTGCACAGCTATACAAGCCACACAACGAGCCATCATACTGTTAATGAGATTGTCGATAAATGTTTGTGGCAACAAATCCCATTCTTCTTAAAATATGGATTTTAGCATCTGAGGGATGTTGGGAGGTTGATGACGTCATCCAATGGCTCTTCCGATATCATCCAAAACATGCGCTATAGCAGCGGTTCTAAACCTGGGGGGAGCGCCCATCTGAGGGGGCGTAGAAGAATTTCAAGGGAGGCGTGAGTTTTTTTCCAAGACTGAAACGACCTCCTCGGTTAAAAAAAATCTCCCATTGCAACAGATAAGCAAATTGAGATACCCAGGGCATTTGGTAGTATTGCAAAATGAAATTGCAGCAGATTTTTCAGATATTAGTTCAGAGAACTGAGTTTAAGTTGGCAAGAGATCATTTTAAAATCGACGTGGATGTACTTCCTGATCATATTCAGGAACAGGCAATCGACCTAAAATGTGATTCTCAAGCAAACGCGGAATTCGAAAACATGGATGTTGAAAATTTTTTGGTTTCGCTATTTTCCTGTTTATCTAGAAGTTCCTTTGGAAGCTTTGAGGTTGTTAGTGCAGTTTTCAAGTCAAAATATCGAGCAAAGTTGGACGTTGAAAGTGACCTGGGGTGTGCTTTGTTACAGTCACAACCTAATATTCAAAAACTTGTCAAGGACGAACAGTGCCAGTCCTCTCAATTAATGTTGTGAAAGTGACTGGTATTACATACCAACCTCACCTAGATCCTTGATTATCTCAAATATATTTGATCTGTACTTAAATCTTTGATTTCATATGTTCTAATAATAATATGTTCCTAATTAAGATATGTGCAGTAACATTAAATTTTTTGTGTGGAATTATAATCTATATTTTCATTTAATAACCAGCTTCTGTTTCAAATTCCGATTGTACTACTTGTATTGACCACATATGGTGGTGGTGGTGGGGAAGGCGTGACCTCACATCAGTGTTCAAAGGGGGGTCACAGAGCCTGAAATGTTGAGAACCCCTGCTCTATAGGATTTTGGCTCGAAGGCATCACTGGCCAATCCCTACGACGAATATCCTCTTCCTCAAGAAAATCGTCAACAAGATGATCTCTCTGTGGCCTCGCATTATCTGTATATGTAAAACAGTTCCGTAACTGACTGACTCACTGATATACAGTGGCTCCCAAAAGTGTTCGTACACTTACGAATTTCAATGAAATAGGGGTCTATCCATTAATTAAAATGAATATTTCAGAATGGGTATTTAATACCAAGATCTATAATCTATTCTTAACAAAACTACATGAAATATTTTGAAAACATAGTAAAACTTTATTTTTAAGAAACCAGTAATCAAAGAGTAACAAAAACTTTATCTCGCAAAAGTCATCGTACACTGAAATATTTTCGGATACATTCATAATTCAAATTATCGTCTGGAGCTTTATTTTTATTTTTGAATTGTGGTGGCATTTAAAATATCGTTTGGATTTAATTTTTGCTTGCCTACTCAGTAATATTCTATTTATTATTTAAAAATGGCTCGTAGTCGTAAAGAAACAACAAACAGCATTCGAAAATTGATTATTTTTCGTCATAGTAGTGGTAAATCAGTTCGGAATATTGCTAATTTACTTAATTTATCTCATTCTACTGTGCAGTGTGTGAAAAAACACTTTAAAGAAGAAAATTGAATCGAAAACAAGGTAAGAAAAGGCCGTCCGGCAAAGGTAACAAAACGTGATCAGAGATTTATAATTACAAAATTTGTGAAAAATTCATGTTTGAGTGCTGTAAAAGTTTCTGCAGAATTCAATGAAACATTTTCTACTTCAATTTCACCTGAAATTTTTTGACGCGTTCTCAGAACAGCTGAATTACATGGGCGTTCTGCCCATAGAAAATTTTTTGTGAGTGAGAAAAACAGAAAGTTTAGGCTTCCCTTCGCACTATCAAAGATAAATAAGCACCAAACCTATTGGAATAATGTCTTATTTGCCGATGAACATTTTTGGTGCTGATGGGCGTATAATTGTATGGAGAAGAAAAAAATGAGGAACTTAATCCCAAGAACTTAGTAGGAACAGTTAAGCAAGCCGGTGGAGGTATCCTTGTGTGGGGGTGCATGTCAGCATCACGACTAGGAAATTTGGCATTTATTGATGGCATAATGAATCATACTGTTTTTATAAATATTTTAAGAGACAATTTAAAATTATCAGCTCAAAATTTGGGTATTGGAAACAACTTTGTATTTTATCAAGATAACTATCCTAAGCACATGGCTCTCAACGTTCGCATCTGGTGTCTCTATAATTGTCCACAAGTTTTGAAAATACCACCTCAATCGCCAGATTTGAACCGAATAGAATATATTTGGAGAAAACTGGAGGTTCGAGTACGAAAACATGACATTCACACGAAAAGGGAAATAAAAACAATTATGGTGGAAGAATGGATGAACATTCATGCAAAAATTACAAAAGAACTAAAGCAATCTATTCCCAGACGCTTAAAAGCTATTGTGGATGCTAAAAGATATACTACTAAATATTAATTTAACGAAAAATTAGAATATTTACTAATATGTAGAGATTTTTTACAAGTGTACTTTGACTTTTGTGAGATAAAGTTTTTGTTACTTTTGGATTTTTGGTTTCTTAAAAATAAAGTTTTACTATGTTTTCAAAATATTTCATGTAGTTTTGTTAAGAATAGATTATAGATCATATTATTAAATACCCATTCTGAAATATTCATTTTAA
Source organism: Dolomedes plantarius (assembly GCA_907164885.2). Lineage (NCBI taxonomy): Eukaryota > Metazoa > Arthropoda > Arachnida > Araneae > Dolomedidae > Dolomedes > Dolomedes plantarius. The sequence continues at coordinate 16,114,547 of OU015503.1, read as the reverse complement.
TCAATGGATAGACCCCTATTTCATTGAAAATCGTAAGTGTACGAACACTTTTGGGAGCCACTGTACAACGCACAGACCAAACCGCTCGACCTAAAGAGCTGAAATTTTGCATGGTGATTCTACTTATAGTGTAGGGATGCACTAAGAAAGATTTTTGAAAAATTCTTCTTAAGATTTTTTTAAATTAAATTTTTAAGCTGTTTTAGTAACTTTTTTTAAGTTTGCATTCAAAATGATAATTTGAGCTTTATAAAATTTATATCACAAGAAAGATCATAAAAATTTCTTTAAAATGAGATCTTTTTTGAATCTTTACCTTCATTTTCTGATTTTTGGTGAATTTTTAAACATTAATTTTTAGAATTCAATTTATTGAATGCTGATCACGTGATTTCATTTTCTGGTACGATAAATAAATTTATCGTCACGTGCATAACAACTAAATAAACGACAAAAAAATTTTTTTCCCTTGATAATGCCGCAGACGATTGTACATTATCCCAAAAAATATTAAAATACAATAAAAGATATTATGTTCCTCAAACTGTATTATATTAACTGTACTATATTCTTTAGTATGTCCTATTAGATTTAATTTGAATATTTTCTTCTACATTATTTTGTCTATAAAAATATCCCTTCGATTTTTTTTATAAATATATATATATATATATATATATATATATATATATATATATATATATATATATATATATATATATATATTTACATCAATTGTATACATTGATCTTCGTATTTATTATAAATATATATTATATATAAATATTTTGGCATTAATTGTATACATTGACCGTTGTATTTAATTTGAATGTACTCAGTAGTGAAGTTTGGGTTTTCAGGTAGTCGTCCATAAGAAAGATGCGTGGACCGGCAGCCCCCCTGAACGACCTCTCAAATGTTTCCTAAACCTCCTCCCTACAGCGCTGTGTGGTGACACTGCCCTCATTCAGGGCGTGCTGGGGTGTAAGTCTGCCAAACATGATGCCCGCCCCCAGACGAGGATTCGCAGCACAATGAGTCGATTTCCTTTACACTGGAGGGATGATAGCGGGTCCATAGTTGTCTCCAGATGAAGACTCGTCGAGAATCAATTTGCGTATTGAATCTGGACTCTTCAGCGAAGAGAACACGTCCCCAGTCTTCTTCTGTCCAAAAATGATGTGTTCTTTCGGCCCCACGAAAAGCGAGCTATCTTGTGCGATATGATCAAAGAGGTACTCATCAGTGGTCGCCGGGTGTAATGACCCTCCTCTGCTAGGCGTTTTCATACAGTTTGCCTGGAAATTTCTGTGTCCAGACTCAGATGCAAGGTCCTGAGAGAGCTCTCTAGCCGTAATCTGTCTATGCCAGTGATTCTCAACCACTGTGCCGCGGCACTTTAGCGTGCCGCGAGATTCTTGAAGAGTGCCGCCACTCCGAATACCCACACATAAGCGACATCAGACAAGTAGTTCAATCAGTCCTACCTTCCTAGCGGGGACTGGCTGAACGAACGCGCATGACTATTACAGTTCTGGAATGGTAACTGACAGAATTCGACTATCCTGGTAGCATTCGACTACAGTTCTGGACTTTTAATTCACAAAATAATGCTTCCCGGTGGTGAGACCATAAGCGCGTAAAACTGAAGACCGGCCGCTACGTAGCTAAACCTGTATACGCAGCCGAGGGTTGATTTCCCATGTTCGGTGAACAATGTCATTTATGAGGGCCTGGGCGCCGGACGGACAGTACAGATCTTCCGACCAAATGGGGCAACCCGGGGCCCTTCTGGATCACGAAATGAGAGTAGCATTATTATTTTTACGCCCTAGTATAAATGAAATTATCAAAAAACAAAAAGCTCAAATTTCGCATTAAATGAAATTTGTAGTTAAATTAACATTTTGTTTACTTTGTAATGCAATTGTATTTTATGTTTCAATAAAAATTATTTCGTAGGCTATTTTTACAAAATATATTATAGGTACATCAATCAATTATCCAAGTAAAATTCTTTTAAATTTATCTTTTTCTTAGTGTGCCGCCAAATTTTTAAACTATTAAAAATTGGGACGAAATAAAGTCCAAAACGAAAATAACTCCCATGACGAAATAAAGGTTGAGAATCACTGGTCTATGCCGTCACGCATTTAATTCAACGTAACGATCATCATGTACAGGCGTCGTAGCTCTTTGATAGTCTTGGCCGGGCCTCCTGATGATTGTGCCACTTCTTTGGAATTCATGCCATAACCTGGAAACCAATTTTGATTCCACTTTTAGCCATCGAACCACCTCCAGCTTCAAGTCTGCCGATGGCTCTCCATGTCAGTGAGTCGTCTAAAGCAGGGGTTCTCAACCTTTCAGGTTCTGTCCCCCCTTTGAACACTGATGTGAGGTCCCGCCTCCCCCCCCCCCCCCCCCACCATCACCATATGTGGTCAATACAAGTAGTACAATCGAAATTTGAAACGAAGCTGGTTATTAAATGAAAATATAGAATAGATAATTTCATACACAAAATTTAATATTACTACACATATCTTAATTTGGAACATATTATTATTAGAACATATGAAATCAAAACATTAAATACAGATCAAATAAATTTGAGCTAATCGAGGATCTAGGTGAGGTCGGCAGGTAATACCAGTCAGTTTCACAACATTAATGAGAGGGCTGGCACTGTTTGTCCTTGACAAGTTTTTCTATATTAGTTTGTAACTGTGACAAAACTCACCTCAGGTCACTTTCAACGTCCAGCTTTGCTCGATATTTTGACTTTATGCATGCTAATGCTGAAAATCCTGATTCACAGAGATAAGTGGATGAAAACTGCACTAAAAACCTCAAAGCTTCCAAGCAACAAAGGAGAATTTGAACGGAGAAAGGGAAAAAATAATAACAAAGGGAAAGCAGCTGAGCGAGAAACCGTTCTCAAGCTCTTGCAGTGTTGCCAGACGTACGATATTTATCGTGTACGTCAATTATCGTGTTCGTGTTCGTATGTCGAAAATACGTTAAGGTTACATTATGACTGCAAAATTGAGTACAGTAAATTACAGTTAGTTTTGCTTTTTATTTTATTTTTTTAAACTTACGCCTCCCTTGAATTTCTTTTACGCCCCCCTAGAGTGGTGCGTCTCCCAAGTTGAGAACCGCTGGTCTAAAGGATTATGGCAATTCACCCGCACTGAAATCAATCAATCTTGTGGGTTTAATGTAAGAATCACAACTCTGCAGTTGAAATTCCCAGATGATGAAACTGCCACTTTCCAGTTCTAGTACAGGTACACCTATACCTCGCTATACGGCGCTCTTTATACGACATTTTGCTATAACGGCCTTTTTTAATGAGGAATTTGCACATGTGGGGAAAATGCTCATTTCTATTTTTTATTAACAGATTGGTTATCGAATTGTTCGAAAACATCAATTAAAACGTATATATAGATCTAAATAATAAGAATTTTAAATTTAAAATAAGCGAAAAGTGTTGAAAAATCATGTGACCTCAAAACGCTACGTGATTGGTTCTGACGTCACTATGCACCATGCTTCAATGTTTACATTTGTCTAGCGCGAGATTCTACGTTTCCTCCTCTTAAACTAACATTTTAAAATCATATTTTTTTTCTAATTTGGTTTAATTTTTCTAATTTTAGTTTGTGGCTATTGTTTATTCCCCCTTTTTTTAAAATTATATTCTATCGTTGTCTTTATTCTTAGTTTTATTTCTGTTTTGTTTACCATGGCGTTATTACCCGGTTTTGCAAAAGGGCAATCTGACAACCTGCCTAAAATGGATTCATTTGCAGTGTTTTCCTTTTTGGGAAATAATCCAAGTTTTATGGGAGCAGAAATACGAGGATTTAAAGTTCAGAGGGATATATATATTTGTTTGCATTTATTATTCTAGTTATGTAATGTAGATTGTAGAACGCTGACGTGCGTTGTACTTTACACAAACTTTAAAGTTACACATTGTTTATGCATATTATTAAATTAATATCGTTCTCTAAAAGTTTAATAAACAGCTTCTATTATTATTCATTCATAGTACATGTTTAATTTTGTAGAATTAATTAGCTCTGCAACATTACAAGTAGTGTCTGTTATAGGATATTTAGTATTTTTAATTGTGTATTAGAAAGTTGACAGAAATTAAAAACACTACCAAATTTACGAATGCGTTCAGTGTTCTGCATTCATATCATAGAAATATGTGTATTTTAAATGGTAAAGGAATTATAATAAATCTGAACTATGCATGATAATTAAACTTTTGACTAATCACATACTAAGTGGTGCAAAGAAACAAATGTTTACTACTCATAATAATTTTAAACAATCCTCTAACTCCATAATTTTGTGTTTTAAAAACACATTTTTAAATTAATGGTTTAGTACTTAGAAAGTTACTTTTACTTAGATTTGGACGATAAGGCTATGGAAATAATGCTGTAGGATATGTTCAGGTAAAAAGGGATGGAGACATCTGTACAGTCAATGCAAGGGTGACACCAGAACATAATGTCACAAAAAAGACTTACAGTGTTGAACTCAAGTTGAATGAAAAGGAAGAAAATGTCCTTTCCGTCCAATGCAATGATTGTGCAGCATCTTTGGATGAGTTCCTTTATGTATTATATTTAATTTTATCTAAAAGTTTTAATGATAGTGTGTTTGGGGTAGATACAATAGACCATCCATGGTTAGCTTTCCCCGCTTTAAGTAATTTATAAATAATTAGAAATACTTCAGCAGTTATAAAAAAATCTTTTTAATACAATACTTTATACATTTTATGTAAAAAACTAGCACCCAAAACTAGTGTAAAAAGATTAATTAAAAATAAACTTACAAAATAATTAATATATTTTATGCTTTTGTCACATTTTGCACACAAATTGTATTTATTTTAAAATTTCATCACCTACCCCCAACCCAGCATCTGGTGAATTCCATTGTAACGGACGAAACATTCACACACAAAATAAATAATAAAAAGATTATGAGATGCATATTAATGCTTCAAAATAGGAGAGTATTATTTTTTCCTGATAAAACCAATTCCTGATAAAAACTAAAGATAAACTTGACAGGTTTCAAAATTTATTTCTGGTGTATTTAAGCTGAAAAAAAAATCTTTAATGTAACGGATGCTACATAAAATGGAACATCATTTATACTATAGCATCATAAGATAAAAAAAAATCTGCGAATCTATTATGTCAATTTGTTCAAAAATTTAAAAAATAACATCACAAGACATGCCTGTAATTTATCAGAACCTTGACATAAAAAATCAGTCATTTTTTTTCTGTAATAAAAAATATAAAAACTATTTGTAATAGATGTTACATATAATACATGATGCTGCAACTGTACCCTTAACTAGGCTATTTATATTCAAAACATTCACAAACATGCATTTATTTTACTTTTATAGTTTTTACATTAATATTAAATTTACTCCAATTAAATTCAGTGGCATAATTTACGTAAGTAATAAGGTATAAAAATGATAATTTTACTTGCTAAAAAAACTTACAAATAGATATTTTCCCATTACATCCCCTACAAAACAAACTTAATGTAAGGAAAAAGCAATAGTACGTTATAGTTCTAGAGGTCATAAGCTTTCCAATGATATATAACACTTAATAATTTGTTTAAAATGATTTTCTTTCGTAATGGTTTCATGTTAGGTGGAATTCACCATCTGGAGAATATAACTCATAACAAAACTGGTGTTTACAAATATATTTAAATATTTATTTAAGTGGAAAATGTCAAAACTTGTATTTTAAATTCATATTTGCTGCAATGATTTGGCAAATCATCTGTATCACATTAAAACTCACAATTATAGCTAAATTAAAAAATTATTGAATGAGGATTTTTTTTTCGTTGCGTTTTATTGCAACTGTCCATGATTTCCTTTTGACATTATCTGTTGGAACACTAAAAAAAAGCTTTCCTGGTGTATTTACCGTTGTGCTTGTGCAGCAAGGTACTATACAATATTTAAAATTTTCTGTAACACACTTTGACATCTTAAAAATAAAGAAAAAACACTAGATATCAAACTCAAACTACGCAACACAATCCAAACACCGAAGTAAACAAATTCGCCATAGTGCATTGTGACGTCACATGTATCCGCGTAGGAAAAGTAGCGTTTTTGAGACGAAGTAAATAGTGCGCGTTTTAAAAACAAATTATGTTAACTTTTAGAGTTCTAAAACTAAAAAAATAAGATGCTTTCGATCATATTTTTCTATTTTCTATATCATAAATGTAAAATAAAAAAACGTGCAAATTCCTCATTATGGCACTTTTTCGATTTACGGCCCCCAATGTTTCGTTATACGGTCACAACAGCGGAAAATGATGAAGGCAGCATATTACAGCTTAGTGATTTAATGTTCGTCATCACATTAAAACAGTTGTTAAACATTTTATTTTATGTTTTTTATTATATGTTTACATATGTGCATATGATTTCTTTTGTTTTTTTACCATGTTTTTATTAACTCGCTTTCTTGTTTGTTTGTGTGTGTGTTTGTTCAGTACAAATCTTGCAATCGATTTTTAACTAACTTCTCGACTAGCTAGACATTTGAAACTTTTAGAATAGCTCAGAACACAATGACAATGCATTAAATTAATACTTTTAGCCATCTTTAAGCAGATTTAATTCATTTTCATTTAATTTTGTTTTCTAGACTGGTGCAGCCATCTATCGACCGGGACGGGAACGAAAATTTAAACGCAAGTTAAATTCCAATTAACTTCATTTTCTTTCAAGTTGATGGGATAATTCATCAAAATTTTTTTTAAAAAGTATATATTAATACATAGAATTGTCAAATTTATATGATTCAACAGAAACTTTAAAAAAATGGTATATAAAAAAGTTCTTTTCATCTTGTAATTATTGTTTATTTTTTAATTTCTATTTATTATTATATTGTTTTGTACTTTTATTTTTATGTAAGCAGTTTTATAGGAAATAAAAAGAATAAAATGCTTTATGAACTAAAAACTGTATTATTTATAAAAAATTGGAAGAGATCCAATTAAATTTGTATGGGTTTGTATCAAAATAATTGATTCGTTATACGGCTTTTCGCTTTACGGCCAACTTTTCCGGAACGTGTCTAGGCAGTAAAATGAGCTATGGGTGTACCAAACTTACGCTAAACACCACTGAATCAAAGCTTCATGTCGGTAACCTTTCCCCAAAATATATATGGTAACTTTTTTACCAATTTTACTGATGGCTATTTTGAGGTATTGTGAAAAAAGTGTTTGCGTCCTTAATTTTGGACACAAGTGTATTTAAATCTCGTAATTACAATTATGAATTACAATTTTAGTAAAAGATAAAACTTACAATTTAGTGCAATATAAACATTTTGAATGAATATTGGTAAACAGTATAAACTGACGGGTTTTTAAAAATTGAGACAGAGGAACATTTAAAGACTCGCATAATGTTTAGAACAAATGTAAGAACTACATTTTATTATTATGAATTTTTATTAAGTAAACTAAAAGGGTATTTTTTGGCTCAAAGCGAAAGAAAATTTTCGAGCATTTTTGGAAGATTGCAAAACCACCACAGATGTTGTGAACGAAAGCATGCTATCTTAACAGAAGAATTTTTCATTCGTAAATAGGAACAATTAATTACAATTTTTGGAATATTAATAACATTAAAATACTTAATTAAATTAACTTTAATAAAATGAGGGCTATACGTAGTTCCAAATAAAAAAAAATAGTGAAAAGAACACTTTCGAATGTTTTTGAAAAACGACAAATTGACCTGAGAAATTAATTATCACAATAATAAGAAATAATTAATGTAGATTCTGGAATTATGAATACCAAAAATAGGTTGAAAATGTTTAGTTAAATTACTTAAAAATAAACCTATCCTTTTGTTGCAGTACTGAAATTACCTTGAAATCTTCATAATCCACGCACGGTGGGTGGCTAAACAGGTCGTAAGAGGTCAAATATACAGCGTGTCTGAGAAAGATCTTTGTTAGTATTATTCTAAACATTAATAACATAATGATAATTACAAGATAAAAATAACTTTTTAAATACCATGTTTTTAAATTTTCTGTTGAATCATATAAACTTGACAATTCTATGTATTAATAAATGCTTTTTAAAAAATTTTTTGATGAATTATGCCATCAACTTGAAAGAAAATGATCAAATGCGTAATAGAGAGGTATCAAATGCGTAATCAATCGTTTAGCTCGAGAATTGGAAACTTGCGTTTAACTTTTCGTTCCTGTCCCGGACGATAGATGGCTGCACCAGTCTACAAAACAAAACTAACTTAAAATGAATTCAATTCTGCTTAAAGATGGCTAAAAGTATTAAAATAATGCATTGTCACCGTGTTCTGAGTTATTCTAAAAGTTTCAAATGTCTAGCTAGTCGGGATTTAGTTAAAAATCGATTGCAAGATTTGTACGTACACACACACACACACACACAAACAAACAAGAAAGCGAGTTAATAATTATTACAAGATAAAAAGAACTTTTATATACCATGTTTTTAAATTTTTTGTTGAATCATATAAACTTGACAATTCTAAGTATTAATAAATACTTTTAAAAAATTTTTTTGATGAATTATCTCATCAACTTGAAAGAAAATGAAGTTAATTGGAAGTTAACTTGCGTTTAACTTTTCGTTCCCGTCCGCACCGATAGATGGCTGTACCAGTCTACAAAACAAAATTAGCTGAAAATAACTTCAAATCTGCTTAAAGATGGCTAAAAGTATCAAAAGAATGCATTGTCATCGTATTCTGAGCTATTCTAAAAGTTTCAAATGTCTATCTAGTCGGGGAGTTAAAAATCGATTGCCTCATTTGTACGGGACAAACACACAAACACACAAACGAACAAAAAAGAGAGTTAATAAAAACATGGTAAAAATACGAACAGGTTAAATGAAATGCAGTTTTCGGCAAAACAATGGTTGGTTTGGTTTGGCTTGGAGCGCTACGGTCAATTTTTGCTACACGAGGGCTAATTAGACCCGGCAAAACAATGAAGAAATCTAATAGTTTTTATATAGTATCAATAATAGACAGAATGTTTCCTTAACGATGGATTGGATTTGGAGGACCAAATACCTCTGCTTCCGCGATCGGCCGATATAACTCCACTGGATTTCTTTTTGTGGGGTTACGTTAAAGACATAGTTTATCGAACACCTGTTTCTGATTTTTCCGTTTTGAAGGAAAGGATACAATTCGCAGTCCTCACTGTTTACACTCCGAGCGTTAAAATATACTTGTCGGGAAATTGACTGCAGACTCAACATTCTTCGTGCTTGCTTGATTTCTTCATTATTTTGCCACAACCTTCATTTCATTCGACCTGTTCGTATTTTTGTTATTGATGTTTAGAAAAATAACCATCTTTCTCTAACACGGTGTATCTATATATTTAAGTTATTAAGCTGATTCTTTGGTCAGCCCGTGAGAGAAATCAATCGTTTCCATTTACTTCATTTTGGTCTGAAACGAAAGATTTTAATCTATAGATGTACCAATTTTGGTTTTTGTGACCGCAATTTCTATATATTAGTGATAATTTACAGTTAAAAATTGCTTTCTGACCAAGTTCAGTGATATGTTTAAATCTGTCTTCAGATACTCACTAAGCACAAGGCCTCATAAACACATCAGTTAGTTTCTGCGCATGCTCAGTGACATATTTAAATCTGGCTTCAGATACTCACTAAGCACGAGGCCTCATAAACACATCAGGTAGTTTCTGCGCATGCTCAGTGACATATTTAAATCTGGCTTCAGATACTCACTAAGCACGAGGCCTCATAAACACATCAGTTAGTTTCTGCGCATGCTCAGTGACATATTTAAATCTGGCTTCAGATACTCACTAAGCACGAGGCCTCATAAACACATCAGTTAGTTTCTGCGCATGCTCAGTGACATATTTAAATCTGGCTTCAGATACTCACTAAGCACGAGGCCTCATAAACACATCAGTTTGCTTCTGCGCATGCTCCGTGACATGTTTAAATCTGGATTTTAATACTTACTAAGCACGATGCCGCATAAACACGCTAATTTGTTTTTTACGAGGAATCGCTCTAGCGTTATCTCTGCCATTTTTCTTTTTAATTATGTTTGTGAGATGTAGAATTAAACCCGACGGAAATTGTTTATTTCGCGCTGTTGAGTAACCATGTTTCTCTTCATTGGGTTCAATAGTAATTTTTTGAAGTGTATTTCTCTATTCTGAATACTATGATTTTCAACATTAGGCAATGATGTGTTGAGTATAATTCGTGTATTAGTACGTTTATTTACTATCCAGCCGCCTTTTTTTGACGGGTACCAACTTGTAATGTTTTTGCATCTTTAACTGTCATTTCTTTGTGGCATCACGAAGTCCAGATAAGCTTAAAATACCAAGGAAAAATTAATGGCAATCCTTGATTTATGAATAAAATGAAAAGATTTAAAATACTTGATACAAATATTTTGAAATATACCTTTCTTTCGTCTAAATACTTGAATTACTTTGAATTCTTCATAAACTAAGAATGGTGGGTGAGTTAACAGTTCCCTAATATATCATGTTTTTATATCTTAAATTGTCATTTCCATGCTCTGTCAAGAAGTTCTGATGAGCTCAAAACAAGAAGAAATAATTAATGTCGAATATTTAATTATGAATAACGAGATTAGATTAAAAATGTTTAATTAAATTCTGATGAAAGACTTTCGTGAATCGTCATGAAAGCTAATCATTCTGATTAACTTACACGAAGTTCTTTGTCATGTAAAAGAACATCTTGTCGACTACTCCAAATGAATGGAACTAAATTAAACATCACGACTATGTTAATAATAATAATACTGGCAAAGAAAAATAATTGCATCTTCCAACATTATCCCATAACTGTCGAGATAAATTTTCCCCTTGAATTCCTTATGGATATATTAAAATGGAACTTAATATGAGTTGCGTAACTCATGTCAACCAAATTAATATTGTGTCGAATATCCGAGTCATTACAAATCTTTCGGATTCTACTTTTTTTTGTCCTCTCATTCTGTAACTTGTTTGGATATATCGTCTCTAAATTATGTCATGGATATGTCATTAATGAACATTATGAATCACTAAATGCAGCCGGCATGAACCTGATTAATGTAGTTATCATTTCCATAACTGTGACAGATCATCTTAAAATAGACGTTATTTTCTTGTTCTCATTTTATGACTGTGGTTGTAATAAATCACGTCTGAACTCTCGCTTGAATATATTATTATAAAATAATATGATGTTTATGTTATGCTTTTCTTATATCAAGCAAATTATTAGAATGCAAAAAAAAAGCGCCAACATAATATTGTTACGAATTTTATGAGTCTATGGTAATCTTGCCAAATATGAGAGTTATCGCGAAATTGGCGATGGATTTGGTGACTTATTTTGGTCGTCAAATTTGGAGAAATATCGCCAAATTTGGCGATATGACGCCAAATGGTCGCTAACCTTCTAGACCTTTCTGGAATCTTCTAGTGATATGTATCTGTTTGACCGATAGAGGGCGCTTTGGAACTCTATAAATATGCCTAATATTGGCATTGGAATTCAGTGTTCTTTTCTGCTGAGAATTGAATGTATTGAAAGTGCGTTAGGCGTGTAATGTATTGCGGATTCTGTTATCCTGACGTATTTTTGGAATTTTCTGCTGTATAGAAGACAGTTGTTACGTGTTTTCTGTTTGAATTCGTGTATGCGCCTGATGAATTTACAGAATAATAAATTGTATTTTGTGTGCACTTTCTGATAAGATTTTATTCAATCCTACCGAACCCAAGGAAAACGGAACAATATTTATTGTTATGTTTCGTCCGACGATATTTGGGAATCACGACTCCAGATAACAGTTGACACAAGTTTATTTGCTTTTTATTCAGAAATGTTACAAACAGTTACTTAGGACTGCAGCGAAGTTCATAGTTGATAAAAGTCATCAGATAGGACACAATACATGCAGGCACAATAACACGCATCGCAGTTTACGCAGAGCTACTGAGCTCCAGCTAAAAAATTCACGAATAAAAGCTGTTTTGGAGCCAAGTTCGGCATTCTTATATACCCTTTAGGACATTCTCGATTTTTCTAGAAAGGGAAAATTTTCTTGAATTCGATAACCACACCATCTAGGTAGAATCTGACTAGTTCTCCGGACACCCCAAAAGTCGCCAATTTTGTCGCTAAACCAACTAAAAATATCGCCATAGTGTTAAATATTTTAATCTAACACTCAGTGACAGTAACGATGTTTAATAAAAAATTAAAATAAATTGAGGGGAAGCAAAGAATATTTATAAACTAGATGAAAACCCGTACTTCGCTACGGAGTACATTCAAATTCAATACAACGATCAATGTATGCAATTAATGCCAATAATATGTATAAATATATTTATAATAAATACAACGATGAGGGTATGCAATTGATGCAAAAAAAGGAAAAAATATATTTATAAATAAAATCGTAACGGATATTTTTATAGACAAAATATTGCAGAAGAAAATATTCAAATTAAATCTAATAGAACATACTAAATAATATAGTACAGATAATATAGTATAGTTTGAGGAACATATCTTTTACTGTATTTTAATATTTTTTTTGGATAATGTTCAATCGTCTGCCGCATTAGCAAGAAAAAAATATTTTTTTGTCTATTTCGTTGCTATGCACGCGGCGATAAATTAATTTAAAATACTAGAAAAAGAAATCACGTGATCAGCAATTAATAAATTAAATTCTAAAATTTAATCTTTAAAAATTCACCATTCGAAAAAGATTTCATTTTAGAAGAAATTTTATCATCTTTCTCATGATATAAATTATATAACCCTCAAATTGTTATTTTAAATGCAAACAAGAAAAGTTCCTTAAATAGCTTAAAAATTTAATTAAAAAAATCTAAGAAAAATTTTTCAAAAATCTTTCTTAGTGCACCCCTACACTCTAAGAAGAATCGCCATGCAAAATTTCAGCCCTTTAGGTCCAGCGGTTTGGTCTGTGCCTTGTCTGTCAGTCAGTCAGTTACGGAACTGTTTTATATATATAGATTTATAGAAGTATTTAAAACTAATAACAACAGCATGATGCGCGTGTTACGCACCCCTTAGACGATTCAAACAATCAAAACGCAAAAATAAAATGCCAAATTAGTATACTTTTTTTTCTCATTGTATTACTAGCCAAGTTAAAACTATTGTAAACTTCCCCATGGATATATCATAAAAGATCAGTCTGACTGGGTTATGCTGCCCACATCAACCAAATTAATATAGTGCTAAATGGTACAACCATAAGAAATCTATGCAAAAATTTAATTGTTGTGTTCATTCTGATACTGACGAGACTGATCTCATCTGAGCCTCCTATAGGTTGTAAAATAACCTTAAAACAATGGATGCGTGCATGTGTTGAGGCAAGCAAGGAAACACAGAAAATTGGCCTTTATCATACATTTATTTGACAATGCTAAAAATTCTTTTAAAGTGTAATTAATAACAGAATAATATTCCCCTTCATATTATCATTTAACGCATGAGGAATCAGAAGCAGAGGCAAACTACTTGGTCAAAGTAATTATTTTTAGGATCTATCGGGAGGCACTTACTACTGTTGAACAACACAGACCTCCACCATAATTTTCGTTTGAAATAAAACTTCGATGACAGGGGCTCATATCATGTCATATTCAGGATCATCATATCGGATTCCAGGAACTACCACTAGACTCCTAGACGGTTCAATCTACACTCTAAATCGTCCGAGCTCTAGGAAAACAGCCAGCGCAATCTCTGGACCTTCTCTCGTATTTTATTTTCTTGGAGATGTTGTTGTCCGTTTACCGGGGTCATTTTGGCCCGCCCCTCTTTCTCTCATTGGGCAGTGGGCTGTTTTTATCTCAGAAGTTCCTGCCCCAATCGGTCCCTTATTATACTGCCCCTGTTCATAGTCTACCAAGTATCTCTCCACCATAATTTTCGTTTGAAATAAAACTTCGACCATTATCTGAAAGTTTTATTGTGGGCCATAAAATAACGTTCATCTATCTTGCAATATTTATAGTCTTTTGATCGCTATCAATGGCCACACAGACAGCTTTTCTTTCACGTCCTTTTAGTGTTCAAGCCTTTATTTTTACTCTGAAGTTTTTATAAGAGTTTTGTTCTCGACCGTATTTCGACCACACACCGTTGAACGTTATAATACACAAGCGGGGAATTATAACATTCAGCGCTTCTACACATCCTAGTGGTTAGTGAGTAGGAATTCGGTACTGAAGGAACTCTGTTCTTTGTACCGACAAGCAACTCTGAATGCTCTTGTATCTATGCCGGGTATTGATAAATTAAATCTGTAGGGCAGAGTCGCCTTTGCTGTCCTATAGATAGACTTATATCTACGTCTGTGCGGTTTGTAGGGTTGGGAGGAAGGTAGGAACCACCCAGATGTTACTCCTGAGGGTGTTCGGTCGAAATTGTGGTGGCAATCTCCTTGTGACAGTGAATGTAACATTTCATGCGTAAGAAAGAAGGCAAGATAATTGGGGATGCGAGTAGGCAATAAAAGCGGAAAAATCGGGGTTGTGTCGACGGGAGATCCCAATAAAAGCATAAAGTTGACAGATAAATGAGAGGAGGGCGGAAGATTTAAGAGGAAAAGCCAGCTGCATGATGGAAGGAGAGGCAAAAGGTAGAGATGCGCCAAAGGGTCAGAACTGTCATTGGGACTAGTCATTGGTGTCAGAACTGTTAATGGGATAGGACAAGAGGTTAAGTGGACACCTGTTAAGTGGAGGTGCGGAGAAACAGGAGCCGTGAGAACAGTACCAAAAGTTTTATGTGACGTCCACGCGTGTTGTGATTCCGACGATCAAAAGATGGTGGTGTACCGTAGTCAATAATACGACAAGCCTTTCGCTTCAATTACTTTACTACGATACGTTAAACATAATACAACTACAACAGTTAAAGCAACTATGTACAGCGAGTTAGAATATATACAGTTAGATAGTCAGGATGACTTCGGGTTCAACGACAGCGCGGGCCTAACAGGCCTGTCTGACCAGGAGAGCTCCGTCTCTCAGGCACTCAAAAACAGATCTCTTCCGCGTGGACTATCGGGGTCTTCTTTTATACTGTCGGCGAATTCAAAGAGATTTCAATGGCGTTTGAAGTGCTGGGAAGTGTTCGAAGTTTATGGGATTTTAAATGTCACTATAGTGTCAAAAATCTGAAAAGACCTCGAACCACTCTGGGATGTATGCGTTCTATTACGTCAGAACCGCACATTGCAAGAACTTTATGGCCTCCTATCCTAGAGTTTATGAGACCGCCCAGATCAACAGTTCGCCGATAGATGACATGTTGAGGGGTAGGAACGGGGCATCACATACTTATATAAATACTAATTTCATGTAGTAATTGAGACAGTGTCACAGTGGTCAGCGAGATCGACCAACGAGGGTGTAGCAATGAAAATCATTGGATGGAGGCCTGTCACAGTGGATCGTGACGTTCCGTGCTGGTGAAAGAAAGAAAGAAAGAGAGTGTTGGCTGCAAATAGGCAGTAAAATGGAAAAGTCGATAGAGTTTGTTGACAAGCGAATGGGAAGAAAGGGGATTTAAGAGGCGAAAGGCCAGCTGTAGAGGGAGAAAGATGTCGCAGAAGGGGCGAGTCATAGAACACCCTCAGCTTTACGGGACTAACCCAGTTTTTAATGAAATCCCCCGAGGGCAGGAGTTCGTGGAAAAAAAGGGTGAAGAAAGTGCGCGTGCAGAAAAATATGTTGACGCCCCCGCGAACAAGTTGAGCCAACAACAGAAGGTTAAATAAAACGATTGGCGGAAGGCCTTCACCCAGTAAGAGTCGAGAAAAGCATACAGAATGAAAATTAAGAGTATATAAAAAATAAGAAGAGAAGATGAGATGATGGAACGATGTTGACTGGCAGCAGATAGCAATGAGCCCCGGCATGATTGGAGACAGCCCCGCCAAGTTGACCCGACGGTGACGGAGCGAGCCCCTTGTTATAAGGCCGAAAACCAATAATACGAAGGAGGCGCCAAGCTAAGGTCTGAAGAGAAAAAAGAAGAGGAAGAAGATGATAGCGAGCGAATTTAGAAAGATGTCTAGATCGAAAGTATTTACATAAAAGATGTCCTGATAGAGAATACGATTATAGAAAGAGGTCCATATAGATAGAAGTTGGCATCGAGATACAGAAGTTTCACGACCCGAGAGTGATGATATGACTGATGCAAGGAAAAACGATCCTCCCTAGCCGCGAAGGCTCTTTGCCCTGATGATCCCTCGACAGACGACCAAACTTGGAACGAGGCCTCCCAGCGACAACGTAGTGGAGAAGGCAACATAGATGACCGGCAGGGCGACCATAATAGCGATAGGTGATCCTTTATCCAATTTTAGGTTAATCGTCCCATTACATATATAAGAATATGTCTAAAAGTCATTGTTAATTTAATGTGATATACAATAGTAGTGTATTGTTGTGTTTTGTCGGTAATAAATCGGTACTACAGGGTGAGTCTAAATGGTTTTTACAAAATAAGAGGAGTGATAGTATCCATCCAGACGAGCAATAATTACCATGGAACATAGGATCGCATTCCACTCTGAGAGGCAGAAAAGAGTAAAGTCGAAACACGTCGAGCATGAACAAGTCACCTTTCCAGAACGTTTGACCGGCGCAATATACCGTATCTTCTTGGAACAAATGCTTCCCTGTTACAGGCTGTTCTGCTCTCCATCCAGAGAGACATGCGGTTTATGCACGAGGGAGCCCCAGCACACTTTTCCAGCACAGTCCAGGACTACTTGAATGCCACATATACCGCACAATGGGTCGGACGAGGTGGACCTTTGGATTGGCCTCCGGACCTCACTAGACCTCAACCCACTGGACTTATTCTTCTGGGGGCACATGAAATATTTAGTGTACTAGACGCCTGTGGACTCGGCTTAAGATCTCGTAGCGAGAATCGGTGTTGCAGCACACAAAATTAACACAATACCAGGGGTATTCGAGATGGTACGCAAGTCATTCCTTCGCCGGTGTGAAATGTGTAACGACAAGCGTGGCCGCCACTTTGAGCACTTGCTGTGACTTTTTCTCTGATCAATAAATCAGATTGTGCAGCTTTTGGTATTATTGTTCATTTTCTTTCCCAATACTGTTATAAGTTCATGTTGAAATTCTAATTTTACTCTTTTCTGTCTCTTAGAGTGGAATGGGATCCTATGTTCCTTTTTTTTTGAACGAGTTCTATGCTCGTATATTTGATTGTGTTTTTAAACCCTTTATGTAGTTTGTGTGTGTCATTAAAGGTTTTTGCCAAGTTTAGCCGTGCATCAGATTTCTTTCGACTATTTTATTTTTATTTACCACTGAACACTTTCGATTTTGCAAAAGGACTGCATTTTATCGCGGTGATAAGCCGAGTGTTGTGTGACGCCATCTTTGCTCGCACGCCACTGGGTGAAAAGAGATGTCCTGAATTTTGTACCGGGCTTTGTCCATCATACCCGAAGATATCTCTTGCATGAAATTCCCAATTGAAAGGAACTCTTGTTTGAACTGAAACTTCAAAAAAGAGTCATGCCAGGGTAGGAAAAGTTTGCTTGGGCTAGATGGAAAATGAAACTCTTCCCTAAGCAAAAAGCCGATTGTACAGGGAGGGTATACCGTTTATGCTCTCTCTATTACAGTATTGCTTTTGTTTTAACTAGTAATTAGCAAAATCCGTTGTGATCCGGTGTTCACACGTCGCGTGCTGTGCTTTTAAATTGTATTTTATTCTCATAATGCCAGTATTCATTAACCCCGAGATCTTATGTAGATGCCCCCAGATCTTTTGTTTTAAATAGTAATTAGCAAAACCCGTTGTGATCCGATGTTCACACGTCGCGTGCTGTGCTTGTAAATTGTATTTTATTCTCATAATGCCAGTATTCATTAACACCTCAGATCTTATGTAGATGCCCCCAGATCTTTTGTTTTAAATAGTAATTAGCAAAACCCGTTGTGATCCGATGTTCACACGTCGCGTGCTGTGCTTGTAAATTGTATTTTATTCTCATAATGCCAGTATTCATTAACACCTCAGATCTTATGTAGATGCCCCCAGATCTTTTGTTTTAAATAGTAATTAGCAAAACCCGTTGTGATCCGATGTTCACACGTCGCGTGCTGTGCTTGTAAATTGTATTTTATTCTCATAATGCCACTATTCATTAGCCCCCAGATCTTTTGTTCTAAATAGTAATTAGCAAAATCCGTTGTGATCCGATGTTCACACGTTGAGTGTTGTGCTTGTAAATTGTATTTTATTTTCATAATGCCAGTATTCATTAGCCCCCAGATCTTATGTACGAAATTTTCGTAGTAAATTATATAATATTTTCAGCTCGCAGTTGAAGTTAACCTATGTTTGCACAATAACCATGCTTAAATATACTTTTGACTTACACTGTGTTTTTAACACTAGAAAGACGGGAATTTTTGTCTTACTAAAAAGACTGAACGCCGTCATTTTGTCGGTTAAAAATAAAACCAAGAATTTAAAATTTTAATTCTTTTTTAAATGGTTAAGTACTTTAAATTTTGAACTATTTCCTGCCAATATATAATGAATTAGTATATATTTAGATATATTTTCATGCAGGTATGCAGAGATGCACCCTGGTATGGTATATTCGTAAAAATATATGCATGGTTTGTGCAGTCCTTATTTTTCAACACCCATATTTCCGAAGAGCCAATATTTCTGTTCTTTGCAAAAGGGGGAAGAGACGAAAAGTAACTAACATTTTTTCCGGTATTATTTTAAAGATTTCTGCGTGTTTTCTATATTGCCGTCGAATCGACGGCTTTCAGTCTTGAAAGATATACAACACATTTTCTCCCGCTCTTTACTATCGAATATAACTTTATAAATGTGTGTGCATATTTCGCGTAAAATTAGAAAAAGTCATAAAATTTCAGAAGCCTGAGGACATAAATACAGACATAGCGCTCAATCGTTTGTCCGAAACCGTCAAAATGACGGCAACCGTCTTTCTAGTGTTAAATTATATTATTTTGTTCCAGATTTCAAAGATTTCTTCGATGAATTCTTTACTTCTATTTCTCTAAATCTGCAGAAATAATAAAGGAAACTGATCTAAATTTGTGTTTAT
The DNA here is from genome assembly GCA_907164885.2 of Dolomedes plantarius. NCBI lineage: Eukaryota > Metazoa > Arthropoda > Arachnida > Araneae > Dolomedidae > Dolomedes > Dolomedes plantarius. The sequence goes on along the minus strand of OU015503.1, from coordinate 16,095,223 downwards.
ACGTAACGTATAACATATAAAACGAATTTCGACCAAAATATCTGCATGTGTTAATCGCACAATGCAAATATTATTTAGTCGAAGAATCAATTATTTCAACAAAATAGCTACAAATAGCCATGTGGGGCCAGTTAAAATATAATATAATTAATATAATTAATATAATTTTATAATTTTATTAATATAATTTTATATCTTAGTGGACTGCATTTGAATCTATTAACAAAAATATTTAATGTGTCTTGTTTAAATGCAACTAATCAATCTTCTTAATTCTTTTAATACAAGTAATACTGGAATGGCTTACCTATAACATCATCTGAATAATACTTGGATAATAAGTCAACACTAAAAAACAATACTTCAATGTATGTATCATTAAGATGACTTTAATAACTGATTTCAGTTTAACACATAACTTAAATTCCTGACTCACTGAATAACCCTTCGGAATTAGGTTTTACAAAAATGAATAATTGACGTCAAAATGTCAACAGCTTGAACAACTGCAAAGAATCTTTAATAAAAAAAGAATGAATCGCATCCAACATAGCGATTTTTGAATTCTTACATGACGTTGCTTTTTTTGATGAATTATCCCATCAACTTGAAAGAAATCGATCAAATGCATAATCAATCGTTTAGCTTGAGAATTGGCAGTTAACTTGTGTTTAACTTTTCATTCCCGTCCCGGACGATAGATGGATGCACCATTCTAAAAAACAAAATTAACTGAAAATGAATTCAAACCTGCTTAAAGATGACTAAAAGTATTAAAATAATGCATTGTCATCGTGTTCTGAGCTATTCTAAAAGTTTCAAATGTCTAGCTAGTCGGGAAGTTAGTTAAAAATCGATTGCAAGATTTGTACCGGACAAACACACAAACAAACAAACAAAGAAACAAGAAAGCGAGTTAATAAAACATAGTAAAAAGTATTTGGCGTTGAACATTAGTTTGCGAACAGAGAGCTGTTTCTCGCCATACATGCAAAGCCATTGCGCCGAACAAGAAATGACCACGTGACTAGCACCGAAACGATAACTCCGCAATTGAGAAAAGTGCAAATCTCGCGTTTTCCCTACGGATATGACTAGGATTTTTTACTTTCAGAACTGTGTAGTTCCACGCAGATTTTTTTTCTCATTAATTTTCTTCGCCAAGATTCAAAAGTGTAATGAATAATTCAATTATTTTCCACTTCCCACGCATGTTACCCTACCTGAAAATCACCCAGCATCTGGGTTATATTCACTCTTCAAAAATTCACGCAGACCGCAACAAGCCGAGCCAGGAATATATCTCGCAACGAGACAAACAAAAACCGGTTGAAGTTTAAAACTGCGGCCCACTGAGGAAAACTCAATTCTATCCCGAATTCTAATGCTGTTCATTCAGCCCGAGCGAGAAAGGGAATTCAAATTCTGGTCCTCTCCCCCCCCCCCCCCCCTTCCCTTTTTTACTAAACTATCATTTTGTATGCGAAACTCTTCCTTACGTTTTCGAAAGCTTATTCTGTCTTGCTTTTTCCCCTTCTCTTCTCTATTTGCTGTAAATTTTACGGGTATGCCTCATCTCCGATTTGAAATCCGAGCAAATTTTCCCAAACTCGGGGGTTTCTATGAAGGAAATTTTACCGGAATATTTTGTTCTTCCTTTCATTCATAATTTAATGTGCTGAGCGTTGTATGAGGAGCATGTTTGAATGGCAGGGAAATGTATGTTCATATTTTGTTCTGATAGGTTATAACCTAAATTTCTTGTTAATTCTTAAAAAAAAAAACTTAAATCTCTTAAGGATACAAATGAATAAGCATCTATATATTAATATAAATTGCATTTGTTTATATAAACACACACACTTTGATTTGTGTATACATACATACATATATATATATATATATATATATATATACAGTGGAATCTCGATGTATAATTTTTCAAGGGACCGATTGAAATCAACGATAAATGCGGGAAAACGATACTTGCGGAAACATAACAAAGCAATATGATCGTTGGGACTGGATAAAATGAACGACACATACGGAAAAACGATGGATCCGAAAACGATCGATCGAGATTCCACTGTATATATATATGTCTGTGTGTATGTGTATATACATACATACATATATATATATATATATATATACATTCTGGCTATCAAAAATTAAGGAAAAGTCACAAAAATAGCGATTACTCAAAAAGTTACGCGTAGAATTTAATGAAACTTATACACATTATACAACACAAAGGTAGGTATAAATTAGCATAAAAAGAAATCGCCAGACAATTATGGTGTTATAGAAACTACCATATGTATACAATGAACAAATCGGATGGGTCAGTTTGGTATAGGAAAAGTACCTTTAATATCGCATATGATCCGCCAGAGAAACAATACAGCACATACAGAGATGTGTGATGCTGTCAATTATGCGGTCTATGAGTTCGGTAGGAAGTGAGAGCCATTGCTCTTGCAAAGCTGTTGAAAGAGTGGCTAGGGTCCTTGGAGGTGGATTGAGAGCAGCTATGCGTCGTCCTAAAGGGTCCCAAACATGCTCGATAGGATTCAGGTCCGGTGATCGAGCTGTCCTGTCCATGCGCTGAATTCTTTCCTGCTCAAGATAAGCATCCACGATGTGAGCCCTGTGCGGTCTCGCGTTATCGTCCTGTAGCACGAAATCATCACCTAGTGCACTGCTACAGGATTATAATAAGGGCGCACATAGGTGCGCCCTTAATATTATTAATATGGGCGCACATAAGCATCATGGAAGTCATCTCTATAGGTGTGAACATTCACATTTCAACGGGGAAAGACATGGAGGTCTGTGCGACCACCCAAAGAGATACCACCCCAAACACAGACACATTTCATAATAAAATGCACGTTTTAAGAGGTGGTCGTTAAGCGGCCTCTTCCATAACATTAGCTTTATGTAGTTCTAATCGGTTTTGAACAAAATATGGCCGTTTATGGGTTTTGGCCGGTTAGAGAAGTTTCGCTCTCTCTCTCTCTCTCTCTCTCTCTATATATATATATATATATATATATATATGTATGTATGTATGTATACTACGGTATACCATGATGATTTCTTACCACTTTCTGGCAATATTGCCCATGCATTAGCGCCAAGATGCCTTCGTGAAAGTAAGCAATATCCGGCTGCCCTAAAGGTCCCCGGATATTAAATTTTACTACCTTGAGCTCACTAAGCGCCTAAATTGTTTAAGATGCTCGAGTCCTCCGAACAAATTCCTCATTTACCCCCACCGAAAGATTCCGGGAACGCCATTTTATCGAGACGTTGTGCCGATAACGCTTTTTCGACGTCGACTTGCAACTTTGTTTACAGCCATAAAGCTGGATAAACTCAACGTGATAACTTGTTATGAAAATTAAATATCCAGCGCGCGAGATAGAAATTGAGGGCGTAATTCGGTTAATAGGATTTAATGGGGTTTGTAGTAATAAATTTATCAATTAAACGGGGTTCTGGGATTATATTTTATCTGAAGTGAAGGCCGGAATTTTCCGAGCCGCCTTCTTCAATTAATGCTTATCGGGCAACCCTTCTGTTGCTGCAGGGATATATGTGGATTTCTTATTATCCATTTTTAATGGACGAAAAGAAAATTCTTTATTTTCGGCCCGATAAATCTTTTCTAACAACGAAAGAAAATTATTTCCCTTCCTAATTGAAAATAATGTGATTGTTATTGGATTAAATGACATAAAATGTAAAACAGCCATGTTATGATAAGTTTTCATTAAAGAAATTTTGTTTAAGTGATTTTTCTGCAGAACCATGGGATTAAATTACATGAATTCTGTGCTAAGATGGCAAAATATTATAAAAAAACTCTTCTTTAAAAAACTGAGTTTTTTTCATTCCGAATTCTCGTTCGCTGATATTTTCTATTTACTGTAACTACTGCAAGTAATAGCCAACTATTTTTTGAGACATTGGTACAACGTTTGATCATATAAAACAGATTACTGATTTTTCATGACATCTTGAATCTTAGAATTGCTGTCACGCAAACTTCTTATAACATTTTGCCATCTGAGCACAGAATTATAGATTATCTAATTAAAAAAATTAGGACTTTCCAAACCTTATGCACAAATCCATATTTACTGTAAAGTCTAGGGTTTATACAAAAACCTACATTTTGAAAAACCGGTTTTCGAATTCCAGATATTCAAAAAACCGGTTTTAGCCGGTTTTCGAATTTTTGTCAAAAAAAAAAAATAGAATAGGGAAAAATATTTTATTTAATTTATACAAAGTAACAAAAAACGAAATCCATATCAAAGTGAAAAAAAATTAAGGATTACACATTACTTACATAAAATAACAAACACTCAAACAAAAATTTCAAATTTCAAATAATATTTATATTTATTTCACTAATTTTAATTTCTCCTAAGAAAATAGGATTTTAAAAAACATAAAATATCCACTGAACGGTGGCTAAGTCTTGTTCTTACTTTGGACACAATATTGCCTGAAATTGAAAATACTCGTTCACTAGCTACTGAGCTTGGTTTTATAGTTTTCAGGGCATCAAATAACAAATCTAAGTTTTTGGTTCTTTTATTCGTTGCCTCAAATAATGAAAATTCAGCTTTCAGTGTCTTTGGATTTGTAAGTTTTTCTTCAGGGTCTTCTCGCAATGTTGAAAAAATGTGTCTACTGCCCATTGCATAGAATGAATAGCAAATCAAATAAGTTAAAAATTAATTTTTACATAATAATTTGAATCCTTTTAAACCGGTTTTCTTAATTTAAAAACCGGTTTTCAAATGTGACAAATTTATTTTAAAAACCGCATTTTTAAAACCGGGTTTGAAAAACCGTCAAACCCTAGTAAAGTCTTCTTTGCTCTAGAGCAGGGGTACTCAAATTGCTCTTACTGACATAACTTTGACCGCGGGCGGCACACGGCCAACCAAGTTCTTATGTGCGTGCTGAAACATTCACCCTCGTTATCAGGCAGGTGAATTTTTAAAGATAATTTTGGAAATTTTGGGCCTGAAAAATACAAAACTGTACAAAAATGTGCCAACTGCTGCTCACGTTGTTCCTATCAACGTATCTTTGTCAAGCATCCTATTCCAAAAGGAAATATGCGAAGAAAGTCTATAGAAATCGATTTACCGATTCTTACTTTATGACGTATTGAGCGTGCCACGCAGAAAGTATAAATATATAGCTGTAAATAGCTATGCTATTTACAGCTGTTTGTATAAAGCTATTTACAGCTGTTTGTATAAAATAGCCAGATATTTGTCTCATCTTTAATAATTACAAGATAAAAAGAATTTTTTATATACCATGTTTTTAAATTTTCTGATGAATAATATAAACTTCACAATTCTATGTATTAATAAAAACTTTTTAAAAATTCTTTTGATGAATTATCCCATCAACTTGAAAGAAAATGAAGTTAATTGGAAGTTAACTCGCGTTTAACTTTTCGTTCCCGTCCCGGCCAATAGATGACCGCTCTAGTCTACAAAACAAAATTAACTGAAATTAACTGAAAATGAATTTAATTCTGCTTAAAGATGGATAAAAGTATTAAAATAATGCATTGTCATCGTGTTCTGAGCTATTCTAAAAGTTTCAAATGTCTAGCGAGTCGGGAAGTTAGTTAAAAATCGATTGAAAGATTTTTACGAGACAAACACACAAATACACAAACAAGAAAGCGAGTTAATAAAAACATGTAAAAAATCACACTAATTTTTAAATGAACGCTTGAATTCCTTTATATTTTGAGTTTTATTTGCTACATTATTATATTATGAGGTATAGAGTGTTATGAAGTATAGTATCTACGTCATATTCTGTCCCTCCCCTACTTTCAGCTTCTGTGTAGGAGACATATTGGATATCTAGGAGACTTTGGGGTCTCCGGAGTTTTAGTTCGCTTTTATTTGTTTGTTCTTGTTTATTTTCCTTTCTTTATACACTATCTACCAATAAGTATTTGGACACCCGTGATAGAAAATAAAAACAAAATTTATTCATATTCAATAGTTGGTAGAGACTCCACGAGAGGCAATTACTGCCTCAACCCTCTGGGGCATGCTTTCCACAAGTCCTTCTATGACAGCTAGTGGTAATTTCTTCCACTCGGCTTGGAAAAAACATGTAAGTTCCTTCACCAATTTTCGACGGTTGTCGCACCTCTTAATTCGGCGATCCAACTCGTCCCAGAGGTTCTCGATAGGATTCAGGACTGGGCTCTGGGTAGGCCAGTCCTTTCGGTTAACCCCATTGTCATCATACCAATCCATGGTGGACCCCGCAACATGACAGCTGGTATTGTCGTCCTGGAAGTAACATTGGTACAACCCTTAAAACTATCAGATGTGCTTCCTTACGGATGGTATTCATCGAAACAACACTCCCGGATGCCTGTTGAAACTCTTGGAGTATGTGGACCATCGGTTAGGTGCGGTTCTTCCGAATTTCTCTGGACAGCACTCGTCGGTCTCTATCTCTCAGTTTCGTGGGTCTGCCGTCTCGGGGCACATTCTGACAATCACCGCTCACCTTCCACTTCTGAATCACATATGCCACTGTCAGTTTTGGGTAATTCAGCTCGCTAGATGTCCCTTAAGGATCGACCCTTTCTGTGATACCTGACGATTACACCTTTCTCGAAATCAGATAACTCTGCACTTCGTGGCATCTTGCATGCGACTAATGCCAATGTTGTTTCCTACACGATATTTATTATTTACTAGTTGATACCCGTCAAAACATGACGACTAGATAGTAAATAAATGTACTAGTTGATACCCGTCAAAACATGACGACTAGATAGGAAATAAATGTACTAATACACAAATGATACCCAACACATAATTGCCAAATGTTGAAAATCATAATAATGCGCAGAAAAAATTAATGTGTTTACTCGGCCTTGTACATAGTGAGTATCTAAAGCCAGATTTAAAAATGTCAATGAGCATGCACAGAAATCAATTTTTTCAATTGTAAATGATCGCTAATTAAACAGCGCGAAATAAACAATTTCCATCAGTTTTAATCTTTTATAATACAAACATAATTATCATAAAAATAAAAATGTCAGAGAGAGAGAGAGATCTAGAAAGACTCCACGGAATAAACGTGTTTATCATTAAAACGTGTCACTGAGCATGCGCAGAAACAGTCAGTTTCTAAAGACAGATATAGACATGCCACTGAGCATGCGCAGAAATCAATTTTTAATAGTAAATTATCACTCGTTAATAGAAATTTCGGTTACAAAAACCAAATTTGACAAATCTACAGATTAGAATCTTTCGTTTAAGTCTAAATGAAGTAAACTGATGCAGTAGTTTTTTCTCACGGACTGCCCAAAAAGTCGGCTTAGCAACTTAAATATATAGATATTTATATTAAATATCGTGTAGGAAACAACACTGGCATTAGTCGCATGCAAGATGCCACGAAGTTATGGGGTATGTTGCGTCCCGCGTAACGTAGCAAACATATGCATGTGGTCCTGACCTGCGAGAAAAATACTCCGAGAACGGCTGCTCTAATGAGATATATCTGGATATCCATTTATGTAGTTTACTGGTTGAAAAAAAAATTATTTCTTTATAGTTTAGTAAATCGTTTCCAGGAAGAAAAATCGTTTCCAGTAAGAAAATTATTTCCCCTTCTTACTAGAAAATGGAGTGCTTTTTATGAGTAGAGAGAACTTAAAATATTTAAAACTCAACATATAGCAAGCTTTAATTGAAGAAACGTTTTATTTAATAATTTTTCAATAGAAAAATAGGATTAAATTTTAAGAGTTATAGATTACGCAAAATTAAGGCTGGGACGTTCAGTACCTTATGTGTAAAGTCTTATTTATTAAGGCTTTTGTGTACTAATCCTGTTGGATTGGCTCACCTCAGCGTTAACGTATGGAAAAAATTGTCTACTATTTACAGCTACATAATTGCCGATAATCTAATAAAAATGGTATTTTCAGATAGCCTGATCTTTTCTGCACCTTACAACAGGATTCATTTTATAAATTTCCTCCACCAAAGGAACTTAGGAGCGTTAAAACACACTATACCAGATTTTCCCCCGAATAATTTAAATTTGAAAATATTACTTGCCTATTTAACAAGTAATATATAAAAAAAAAATTTTTAAAGTCAATTCCTACTTAGGTCAACAAAGAAAAATTTGAGTGTGAACTAATAGTAGGAATTGAAAAAAAGGATTGCCTGCCAGAACCTTCCCTACTGTGCGAGATTAGGATGGGGGGAAAGAGAGAGAAAAAGTTTGTCAGGTTGGGGACTCGATCTCGCAAACTACAGGGCGAGAGAAGCCCGCGATACCGCAGTGCTACCGTTTACACAGTAACAAGAGGGAAATTACTATTCAAGAGCAAGAGACGCTTTAGCTCTAAAACTAAAATTAATTAATTAAATTTAATTAATGAATTAATATTTGAAAAACTGTATTAACATCAAGTGTCATCCACTACAAGTTTAAAAAAAATGTATTTGAACTTGAGTGGATGAATAAAGAGTACTTTTATTAACAATTGAAAATTTGAACAATATATATATGGTCTAAAACTAAAATTGATTAATTAAATTTAATTAATGAATTAATATTTGAAAAAGCTGTATTAACATCAAGTGTCATCCACTACAAGTTTAAAAAAATGTATTTGAACTTGAGTGGATGAATAAAAAGTACTTTTATTAACGATTGAAAATTTGAACAAGATATATATATATAGAGAGAGAGTGTGAACTAATAGTAGGAATTGAAAAATAAAAACGGAACATGCCCCAAGGTGTAAAATTTCTTATTCTATTACGGAATACTTTAAAAAAATCTCTCAATCCAAGTTGGCAACCCGTGGACACATTTCCCCCATAGATTAACACCGAGGTGAGTGAATCCAATGCAGTTAGTACACAGCAGCCTTGAGTATTCTTTGCGCTATAGAGATTTTCGTGAAGTTCCATATCTGAAGTTTACTGGCATGACTTAAATTATAAAAGAACCATAATATAGAAAATTTTCACTAAAGAAATACTATTTTGTTCGAGTAATTTTTCTGTAGAACCCTGATTAAATACCAAGAATTAAACAGGATCTAAAGGAAAAGCTGGGATGTTTCAAACCTTATACACAGATTCTTGTTTATTGTAATGTCTAATTTGCTCTGGATAATTATACTTGAATTTTCATTTCTGTAGTTTACTGGCTGAAAATACATAATATATTATTGTAATAATATATTATGTATTTTCAGCCAGTAAACTACAGAAATAATTTTCTTTTCAGCAGGGTAAATATTTTCTTACAATATGATGAAAGCTTAGTATGAATTCCTCCTAATGCATTACGTACCCATTAACTGATTAATTTTGAGTTATCTTCCTTGATGTATTATTTAAAATAGTAATTAATTTTTTTTGCTAAAACTTGCTTATAAACTGTCAATAAATATGTAAATTAAAGCACATTCTTATCTGTGGGATCTATGAGAATTTTAAACATAGGTTTATGATATTAATAACATTATTGGAACATATTATCTCTCGTGATTTGCTAAACATTTGAAATGTATTAACTTAAAATCTCCTTTTTGGAAGAGTTAAGTCTTGCTAGTTCACATCTGTAGTTCTCTCTCTAACTAGCAGATCGTCTCCGTTTAATCATTAAGCTATAAATGTACATTTGAATGGTATTATTTTTATGTTTTTGTATTTATCAGTTCTTGTTAAGAAAACTCTTCTAGTGTACTACTTAAATTTGATACAGGATTATTTCAAGTAAACGTTTAGAAAATTAAAAATTCGTGAATATTGGCTAAAATACAAAGGAGGCATTGTATATTTTAGGTTAAACAGTGTAATGGGTTATATCTTACTAACACTTTATATGACCATCGACGGAATATTTCGTGTTTACATATACAATGCTCAACTGCGGGCAACGGATAATTCCGTTTCTAATTCACAAGTACGTTTTCTGGAAGTCGGGACAATTTCGTGCTTTCAAAGCTACCTTTTTTTATAATGTTTTTATTAACTTGCTTTCTTGTTTGTTTGTGTGTGTTTGTCCCTTACAAATCTTGCATCTTTGAAACTTTTAGAATAGCTCAGAACACGATGACAATGCATTATTTTAATACAATTAGCCATCTTTAAGCAGAATTGAATCCATTTTCAGTTAATTTTGTTTTGTAGACTGGTGCAGCCATCTATCAGCCGTTACGGGAACGAAAAGTTAAACGCAAGTTAACTTCCAGTTAACTTAATTTTCTTTCAAGTTGATGGGATAATTAATCAAAACATTTTTAAAAAGTATTTATTAATACATAGAATTTTCAAATTTATATGATTCAACAGAAAATTTAAAAACATGGTGTATAAAAAGTTATTTTTATCTTGTAATTATATATGTTTAGCCCATTCCTAAATAGTCAGTTACTTCGTTATTAAAACCGAGATTCTATTTAACTATTTTTTATACGATGGTGCCTGAAAATAATAATTACAAGATAAAAAGAACTTTTCATATACCATGTTTTTAAATTTTCTGTTGAATCATATAAACTTGACAATTCTTTGAATTAATAAATACTTTTTTAAAATTTCTTTGATGAATTATCCCATCAACGTGAAAGAAATTGAAGTTAATTAAAAGTTAACTTGCGTTTAAATTTTTGTTCCCGTTCCGGCCGATAGATGGCTGCACCAGTCTACAAAACAAAATTAACTGTAAATTAATTCAATTCTGCTTAAAGATGGCTAAAAGTATCAAAAGGATGCATTGTTATAGTGTTCTGAGCTATTCTAAAAGTTTCAAATGTCTAGCCAGTCGGGAAGTTAGTTAAAAATCGATTGCAAGATTTGTACGGGACAAACACACAAACAAACAAGAAAGCGAGTTAATAAAAAAATGGAAAAAATTGCTGTTAATGTTGAGTATAAATAAAAAGAAATTATCAGGTTCCGACAACATCAAACGCTGTGGGACTTTCATTGACGTCTAGTGTACTTCAACCCGCGGCACGCAGATTTAGAAGAGCAAAATGCCCTGCTTATAAAGTGTTCAGCAATTGTTTTTTAAAATCGCAATTTCAACAACTGCAGATCGATATTAGACAAAAAATTACCGCATAATTTTAAGCAAACATGTCTGTTTTATGTACTTCAAAGATACTGAAAAACAGCTGTGTCAGTTGCAGTATGATTCTGTCACCTTCGTTTTGTACACATACGTATCATTTCCCCCAAAATGTATGAAAAAGGAAATGCTGTCAGTGGTATTTGATTCCGAAATCAATCGGCTACCACCTTTCAGATTAAATTAAAAGATTCTTGGCATAATTCCTAACCGTTATATATGATGTGATAATTCTTGCAGTTTTTTTCTAAAAATCCCGGAATTATATTGAGTATTGTCAATGTACTCTTAAAATGAGATTTTCATATACATTTTAAAAAAAATCTGAATAATTTAGGAGGGAAACCTTCGGTACGTTTTTGCAAAGAATTAAGAGTAAATAAAAAAAATTGAAAATCCTTTTAATAAACTTTCAAAGATACTGAAATATTATTGTTCCACATAGAGTTAGGTACTGTTATTTTAGTTACTCACGCATTTCTGTGGCCTTATCAGTAGTCAGGTTAGGAACATATCAGTAGACATTATAAAATATCAGTATTCACATATTAATTGTCAGTATTACATTGTATTCACATATCACTAGAGAGATCGTCACATTATTCCGCATCAATACTCACATATCAGTAGTCAGTATTATACACTCATGGACAAAAAAATTAGCGCACCAAGAAGGAGTCGTCAAAATGAAACGAAATTTTACATACGTAATGACTACTTTGATATAAGTAAATGATAAGAAAATCAAAGAAAAAGGATAATTTATTTCAGAGAAAAAGGCAAAGAAACGGAGGAGTTAATACTCCGTTGGACCCCCTCTAGCGCGAATGCACGATGCGATACGATCGAACATTGAGTCATAAAAGTTCTGTATGATGTCTTGAGATATTTCGTTCCATAATTGCTGTAACCTTGCCTCTAGTTCGTTCAAACTCGTGGGATGCCCAACTCGTCGTCCCAAATGATCCCAGATATGCTCGATTGGAGACAAATCTGGGGATCGGGCAGGCCAAGTAAGGGTAGTAACAGTGCAGAGACAGTCTTGTGACACCCTTGCCGTATGAGGCCGAGCATTGTCTTGTTGAAAAATGGCTCCTGGGAGCCGTTGCTTGAGTGGCAACACATGTGGTTGCAGGATTTCATGAACATACCGCTGGGCTGTCATGGTGCCACGGAACAATACTAGGGGTGACCGTGTATTGTAGGCAATGGCACCCCATACCATCACACCAGCTGTGGGAGCGATGTGTCGCTGTACAGCAAAGGCAGGATTGAAGCGTTCACCACGGGCTCTCCACACACGAACACGATTGTCATCACTGCCGAGATTGAATCTGGATTCGTCGCTAAAGACGACCTGGTTCCATTCCGCTGCAGTCCAGTTTCCTCGTGCGCGGCAAAACTCCAAACGGAGGCGTCGATGGATGGGCGTCAAGGGCAGCACACGTAATGGGCGCCGCGATACCAACTGTTCTTCAGCCAGGCGCTTTCGTATGGTTCGAGAAGACACAGAGGCCCCTAGTGAAGGTGCTACGTGTGCCTGGATGGCGGCCGATGAAGCAGTTGGCTGTACGCGTGCATTTCTTACGATGTGGCGGTCTTCTCGACGACTTGTCTGTCGAGGGCGTCCTGAGCCTGGTCTTCGTGTACATGACATCTCTCAGGTCCACTGGTCCCAACACCTCCTCACAACACAATCAGAGCGGCCTAATTGACGAGCTACGCGCCTAGCTGACCACCCAGCTTCCATCATCCCGACGATTCTCCCCCCTCGAACTGTGACAACTGCTTATATTGTCTTCGAACACGGCGTAATGGCATGTCTATCTCAGCTCTTCCTTTGTAAATGATTCAGCACACTCAAACAAGCTTTGGTTACCTGTTTTATACTCCATAGAGTACGATGTTCAACGCCCTCTACCGGCCATACGTAATGCGCAATCAAGCTGCATTTCTAATCATTTGCATATCTCCCCGACATGTATCTTCATTGCAAGTTTCGTTATGATCCCGCAATTATTTCTTGGTGCGCGAATTTTTTTGTCCATGAGTGTATTATACGTATCTCTATCTACATATCATTAGAAATTATCACGTTACTCCGTATCTGTATTAACATATCAGTAGTCAGTATACATAATCACTTATCTGTATTCACATATCATTAGAAAGTGTCACGTTATCCCGTATCAGTAGACAGTATCACATTATCAGTAGACATAATCACTTTGCTAGGCATAGGATATTTAATTCTTAGGATAATTAGATTTCTTTTGTATTATTCTAAAAAAAAAGTCAAACAATGTGCTTTTATGTATTTTGCATAAAACAGGCTTTATTATTTTTAAATAGGTTCTACCTCTTACGTAGAGTCATACGTAGTTCTTACGTAGAGTACGTAGTTACATACGTAGTTAGTTACGTGCGTAGTTCATACGTGTTCTTACATACAGTCATACCTACTGCATAAAACCCTATAGTCGTAGATATTACAAGTGCCTTAAAACGTCGTACTGATAAAACAAAGTGTATCTGCCCTGTTACAATAGTGAAAAAACATGGGACGTTTTGAAAAATTACTCATCAAATGAGCTTTTTCTAGTGTAATATTTCAGAACTGTACCCCCCCCCCCCCCCCCCCGGGAGATTGCGCCCACTTTGAAAAACAATTTATTCTTGTATTTTTTTTAAAACTAGGTTTATATACTTTTAATGGCTTTTTGAAAAGAATAAAATTAAATAACTCTGTTCAAGAACGTTTGCTGTTGATTTGAAAGTAATATCTTTATGTCAACTTCGTTAAAGCTGCTGTGTACTAACCCTATTGGATTCGCTCACCTCAACGTTAACCTATGGAGAAAATGTGTCCAAGGATTGCCGACTTGGATTGAAAGATTAAAAACAAATTACTCCGTAATAGATAAAGAAATATTACAACTTGGAGCATTTTTCATTTACAAAAAAAAATGCAAATAATATTTTAAAATTTAAATTGTTCGGGAAAAAGTCTGGTATAGTGTGTTTTAAACATTCCTAAATTCCTTTGGCGGACGGAATTTATAAAACGAATCCTCTCGCAAGGTACAGAAAATTTCAGGCTATCTGAAAATGCCATTTTTATTGGATTATCAGCATTATGTAGTTGTAAATAGTACACACATTTTCTCCATAGGTTAACATTGAGTTGAGCGAATCCAATAGGGTTAGTATACAGCAGCCTTTAACATCAGCATTACTGAATTTATTAGATGCTCGAAAAACGATATCAAAAATTTTCTGGGAGAAAATCCTTTATTTAATACTAGCGGCCCGTTCCGACTTTGTCGGGGTTGAACAAAAAATTATACCAATAAATTTCCAGTTTATAGCCAATAAATTGTAAATCTTTTTTTACCTTAATAATAACCTAAATAATACCTTAAATTAATTTTACGTTAGTTAATAATTAAAATAAACTTTTTAAAAGAAAAATGCGTGCCGGAGAACGGCTAGGTTCGAACCGCTACCGTCAGAGCAGAAGCCCACCGCGATAGCACCACGCTAAGAATCGTTGAAATCTTCGGAACAAAAAGCGGTAGAATACAGTAGCGGTAACAATGGCGATTGTTAGGATTAAGCCCCTAACTTTATTTCTACTGATCAGATATACATAATATATAGCCTATGTCCATCTGGAATAATGTACCTTTCAAACAGTGAAAGAATTTTTCAAATAGGTACAGTGGTTCTGAAGATTTCCCTCCACGTACAAAATCGCTCTCTCTTTATATGTAGGTATAGATGTCCATCTGGAATAATGTACCTTTCAAACAGTGAAAGAATTTTTCAAATAGGTGCAGTGGTTCTGGAGATTACCCTCCACGTACAAAATCGCTCTCTCTTTTTATATAAGTATAGATAGCACCACGCTAAGGATCGTTGAAGACTTCGGCACAAAAAGCGGTAGAGGACAGTAGCGGTAACAATGGAGATTGTTAGGATTAAGCCCCTAACTTTATTTCTACTGATCAGATATACATAATATATAGCCTATGTCGATCTGGAATAATGTACCTTTCAAACAGTGAAATAATTTTTCAAATAGGTACAGTGGTTCTGAAGATTACCTTCCACGTACAAAATCGCTCTCTCTTTATATATAAGTATAGATGTTTGTAATTTTTATTTTAATCTAGAAAAACACTTTGGATAAACTAATGCAGTTTCCGAGAAAGAATATGGAATGCCGAAATATTCTAAAGTTAAAGCGTTTTATTTTTAAATTTTTTAAACGTGCCCTTTAAACAACTCCCTTTTTATATTGTTGTAAATAGTTGTTGGTACTTATAGTAGTTGTAAATATTCTTTATGTTGACTTGATTTATGTTTATTTGTGTTAAATATCGTTTATTTACTAGAAAAAGCGTTAGATTTTAAAATATGACCCTTTGGCAAAATTGTCGAGTATTGTGGCTAGTTTGTTGACATTTGGCGAGTTTTTGGGTGTCCAAAGAATCAATCAGATTTCACCTAGGTGGTGGGGTTATAGAGTTCAGGAATGTTTCCGTTTTATTACAGTCGGGAATGTCGCCAAGTGTCTATAAACATACCAAAAGCGGTTCGAAATTTTAGATTCAATCATTTCTCAGTTGGAGCTGAGATGCTCTCTGTAAACTGTAGGCCTGTTTCATGAATGCATTGTGTCACATCTGAAATCTTTTGCTGAATATCGATGTGGTCTTAAGAGATTGTTTGTAATATTCGCGACCTCTTTAAGACTGCAAAGAAAATAAAATTGTCTCACTGTTATCAGGAGTTGTCATTCACAAGCATCATCGAACGAAATGCAACAATATTGTATCGTTTCAAATACATTACAGTCATTTCAGACTACACAGAAGTTTAAATAAAAGACTTCATATTTCACACAACATACACAGGCACAATAACAGGCTTCACAATTCATATAGAGCAGCCAAGTTTCAACTAAGAAATGAAGGCATATAAACTTTCGAGCCGAGTTCGGCATGCTTATATACCCTTGACAACTTTTTTGATTGTTCTAGAAATGAAAAAAATCCAGAACTCCATAACCACGACACCAAGGGGAAATTTGATTGGTTCTCTAGATTAGGGATGCGACATCGATGTCGATGTTTTAAAAACATCGATGTTTTGATAAAAAACATCGATGTTTTAAACATCGATTTATTGAAGACGATGTTTTATTAACATCGATGTTTTGTGCTCGATGTTTTACGTTGTCTCGATGTTTTTTTTTAATGAAAAAGTACCGTAATAAAAAAATTTACCACGTAGCATAATTTTCACAGTAAATGTAAGTCTGAATTCTGAAAAGGACGAATACAAAAGGGGGAATGATTCCTTAGCAAACAGACAAATGGCAATTAACAACCAATGAACCAATCAGAGGGCTTGGAATGTTCCTGACACTCCAGAACCTGCCACGGGGTTTTATTTTACAAATAGTGTATACACGAGTGCATCCATTTAAGTTTTTGTTTTGTTCTGGTTTTATATAAGTTGACGTTAATATTATTAATAAGATGCCTCCCAAAAGTACCGTTTGGAAATATTTTTACAAAACCACTGACAAATTGGCAAAATGCAATATTTGCCTTAAGTCCCTCAAAATTTCTGACAATAACACGAATTTATCTGGACATTTGAAGGCAAAACATGGCGGTATTTACAACAAGAATTTTGAGTCATCAATGTAGCCCAAAGCAACCAAGTTTTTGTCATTTGTGCCTGCCCAATCAGAGAGTAAAATTAAATCACCCCCTCCCCCCACGACTAACGGAAGTAACATTAATGTTAGAGATTACTAAACCAGGTTTAAAAAATGGGTGTTCTAAAACATCGATGTTTAAAAACATCGATGGTTTTTGGACGATGTTTTATTAGCATCGATGTTTTAATATTGAATATCGATGTTTCAAAACATCGATGTTTTGTTATCGATGTCGCATCACTACTCTAGACTTCCCAAAACTTGCCAAATTTATCGCCAAGCTTGCCACAATTCACAAAAATTTCGCCAAAGGATCACACTTTGAAAGCCATCGCTCAATGACGGTAAATAAATGGTATTTAACAGAAAATAAGCATACATTAAGAAGAAACAAAAAAATATTTGCAAATTAATAGGATTATTTACAGTTATTTGCTAAAATATATTCCAACAAATATTTAAAATTAAAATTTTATTTCAAGACTCTTTAAGATTTAAATTTCTATATGCCTTTTAACTCGACGAACGTAAAGCATAAATAAACATATGCATTATCGCATTACCTTATACTTCTTTTTCTTTTGCAGTAAGACTGACAAAACGAATGAACATAAAATATCAAATAAATTATTTTAATTACGAAATGGCGAACAAGCGCGTTCGATAAAAATTTAATTAGCGATAATAATTTTAAACCCGATTTTTACTGCAGATTTCATTCATCGGGAGGTTCCAGAAAGCTATCAAACTCAGTTTAACGTCATTAAAGTTTGTTTACATCGTATATCGCGGATCTAATAGGCTTTATTTCATTAGGGTTTACTTAGAGCAACCAGGGGCGATGAATTACGCGAATTAACTTTTTGAGTCCCTTCCAATATTTTAAGTGATTATATTGGCTGGATAGAGCTTCTATTTCTAATTCAATTATATTTCAGATATTGCCTTTTTTTTATCTCTTTTAAAAAGGATGTACTATTCAAAAGGACAAAATATAAAAAGGTTACGGCTGACAGTCGGTGTTTTTACTTTGTCATAAACTCAATTAAATAGAGTGCATTTCTAACGCATTTAATTAAGTAATCCTTAGAGGCATCCATATTTTTTTTAAAAAAAAGAGTAGTTGCTAAGGAGAATATCAACATATATCCTATTGAATCATTATGAAAAGCTAGAGCAAGATAAATGTTAGTTGTCACTTTTCATTAGACTCACATTAACGTATAACATAAAAATACATACATATCTACCCCCTACTCACAAACACACACACACACTATATATATAAATCTATATATTTAAGTTGCTAAGCTGAATTTTTGGGCAGTCCGCGAGAGAAAACTCCTGCATGAATCATTTTGGTGATAAACGAAATATTATAATTTGTAAATTTGTCAAATTTGGTTTATGTAACCGCAATTTCTATTAATTAGCGACAATTTACAATTAAAAATTGATTTCCGCGCATTCTCAGTGGCATATTTAAATCTGGCTTTAGAAACTCTCTGTTTTTGCGCATGCTCAGTGACATGTTTTAATGATAAACACGTTTATTCCGGGGAGTCTCTCAAGATATCTCTCTGCCATTTTTATTTTTATGATAATTATGTTTGGGAAATATAAGATTAAACCTGGAGGAAATTTTTTATTTCGCGATGTTTAATTAGCCATAATTTACAATTTTAAAAAAAATTGCTTTCTGCGCATGCTCAGTGACATTTTAAAAATCTGGCTTTAGATACTTACTAAGCACGAGGCCGCTTAAACACATTAATTTGTTTTTGCGCATTATTATGATTTTTAACATTTGGCAATGATGTATTGAGTATAATTTGTGTATACATTTATTTACTATCCAGCTGTCATGTTTTGACGGGTACCAACTAGTAAATATATATATATATATATATATATATATATATATATATATATATATATATATATATATATATATATATATATACATATATATGTCGGAGCAATGGCGACACTACGAATAGAATTCAAACACGTCGCAGAAATGGCGACGCCGCTACGAATTGAATTTTGAATATGAATGTTGGAGCGATGTATGGGTAATGGAAACCGAATAATAGAGATATGAATACGAATAATGTAAGGGGGTACATATCCCTACTTCCAAAACTCTTCAATCCGTACGAGAGAACCACATCAAAAAATAAAATATAGCCATATGTTCTATATGCGAGCTACTTTTATTCTCCCTTGACATCCAAAAATAAACATTTCTCTTTTTGCTGTTGCCACACAGGAGAATTCAACTTTGCGATTTTCACGGTAATCGCTAGCTCCGCCTTCTAGCAGTCATTAGCTACCACTACCGGGTTTTTCGGAACATAGCCTCCGGGGGGGGGGAAGCAACCCTGGGAAACATCAGGAAGAATCATCAACAGATTGACTGGACGAAGAACCTCTTCAGACTGAGTCTTTACTGCGACCACCCTGCAAATTTGATGTGCACTAGGATGTAGACCGATGGCACGACCAAGTAGCCAATGAAAGGGAATGAGACGACTTTCTTTTAACAGGACTAGTTCGCCAACCTTGATTTCCCTGATGCCACTTCTGCCGTGACTGAAGAAGTTGAAGGTAATATGGAGTCCACCTACTCCAAAAATTGGATTTTGCCTTCAGGAGGGGTTTCCACCTGGAAGAAAGACTCAGAACATTATTAGTGACAGAATGATTATTATATTCAGGTAACTTCAACATAGGGACTCCAATAAGAAAGTGCCCCGGTGTTGAGGCTCTTAAATCCGTGGCCTCGGTTGAAAGGGGGGTAAGAGGTCGCGAATTGATACATGCTTCTATTTGGCAGAGTAATGTTGCCAGTTCCTCAAAGGTTAACAACGTACCCTGAGATGATTTGGTTAAATGCCTTTTGGCAAGTTTGCTTGACGCTTCCCACAAACCGCCGAAGTTCGGGGTGTATGGGGGGGATGAAGAGCCAAATAATATTCGCTTGTGCACAGAAATCTTGAATTTTAGGTTCTCGGGTGGGTTCCATTAAATCCTTAAGGAACTTAGCTGCTCCAACAAAGTTCTTACCATTGTCCGAATATATTTCAGCGGGGGAAACAACGACGTGCAATGAAGCGACGCAGGGATGCAGAAAAAAGCTGCGGCAGTGAAGCTGGATATATGCACCGCCTTGGTAGCTATGGACATAAGCATGCAAATATACAATTTGAAGGTTCTGATTTTCCTTCCTATATATATATATATATATATATATATATATATATATATATATATATATATATATATATATATATATATATATTTATACTCTCTCTTTACATGCGTATACATTCATTATGTAAATACTTTCTATATCGGCTTATGTATAAATATGTATGGATTTATATTTATGCATATGGCCGAGCACACACACTTATGGATATAATATCATACACTATAAAGTGTATAAGTTAGACTGCGTGTTAGAATATATAAAATTCCCCCCCCCCCTCTCCTTCTCTCTCTCTGTATATATATCGGCTTGTGGCGGTCCTGTGGTACATCGCGGTAGATTTCGGTGCTGAAGGTGCTCGGATCGAATCCCAGCGTCCCGCCCCGAAAAATGCCTCCGTTTATGTCGTCTCTCCTTAGGGGGTAATACTGTCCGCCTATATGGTGCCCCCATAATAAAATGGACAGTAAAATTGTGGCATAGTATAGGCGAATGTTTGACGACAAGTGCCTCCGCTTAAAATACGAGTGTAAATATATATATATTTCTAATCTCCAGTGTTATATAAGAATGAATGATTAGTCTGTTTGATCGAGTTCTGCGGTCGGCGAAGTTGTTTATAACCGTTCGGTATCGGCTTTAAACTCTCCGTTATTTAAACCATTCATGAAGTTCTTTTCATTTTCTAAGTTCACGAGCTCAGTAATTTATAAACGATTATTTACTGATTTTAAAGTGGTTTATTGGAATATAATATTAAGTACGGAAGGTTTAAGTACCTGTAGTCCAGCGAGCTCGACTCTCGTGGGTGTTACCGAAATCGGTTTTAAACTGCAGTTCAAAGTCTGATAAGCCCCCGTGTCTTGAAAAGTGACCATAAAGTCCCATACCCGATTAAACAATTATGTCTAATCCATTTATTAAATTACGGTTCAAAATCTCTTTCATTAGTTTATTTGCAATTGACTGTTAAACGATTTAAATGATAGTTTAATGTGTGATATTGAATTCATTGTTCAAATGCTAATTTGCTGTCAAAATGTTGAACCTTCGTCGTGGGCGTGGGTGTTTTTATTCATACACACACACATCTGTCTCTTTTTCTTTCTCTCTCTCTCTTTATATATATATATATATATTTATTTATATATATGAAACAAATTTCAATCGTTTTCCTTCATTAACTTTGTCCTACCGCAATAGCTCATTATCCCTCAATTTGACATAAATACCAAATTAAACTATTAGTTTTCCCCTTAAGCAATCCACGCGCCTACATGTTATATAAGAAGAGTGTTCTAGAATATGACTGGATCCTCGTGAACTCATCCGAGGTGGCGTGATTGGGGTCAGGTGTCATCTTTAAACCAATTGGAAGTTCAGCGCGCCTGTACTCAAGGACATAGAGCTAGAGTTTCACTCGTCTTCTGTGTCTGATCTCGGGCCTGGCAACGTGTCGTTTTTGCGCTGCGGGGTTTTGGCCATTAAGTGTAACCCCGGTAGGCTCCGGACTGTTCAGAATGTGGTATCCTGTTAAAATATGTCCAAATGTGGAATCCTGAAATAATTGTACAGTCAGTCACGAAAATGGTCCTGAAATGAAAACTGTGTAACTAGTTATGTGGCGGATTGTATCTCTCCCCTGGACTTCTCTTTGGTTTGACTTCTCAATCGCCTGGCTCCGGTTCGACCAAAGCCACTGCATAAACCTCTCGATGACTACATTATCCTGAGTCTCTATGATTATTTTCAACTCCTGAAATTCATCGGACCCAATATCATTACTTACACACACACACACACACGCACACACACACACACACACACACGCACACATATATATATATATGTCATAAGTAAAAATATATATATGTCATAAGTATAAAATCATAAGTAAAAATAAAAATAATAATAAAATTAACTCTTAGTAGTAATAATAAAAAAATAAATAATTAAGGGAATAATAGTCCTAAAATATAGTAACCTAAGTAAGTCTGTAACTGAAAATCCACTACCTCAATGGTTGCAAGTTTTGTGACGTCAGTCATCTTGCGGTTACAAGTTCTTAACTTCCACTCTGACTAGCGCCAGGCTTGGTGTTCTTTGGTTAAGTACTTTTATTCAAACTTAATTCAATAATTAATCAATTCTTCTGTTAATAATGGATTGTACGGTGTCTGAGTGTGTTTATTGTATAGATGATACTCATCAGAAACAATCCATTGTTTTTAGACAGCATTGACACCGCTGATGAAGAAATGCTGTCAAAACCTTATTCATACTTTTCTTTTCATGTTATTTGTTCCTGGCAGCAAGTAGCTTTAGAGCTATTACTGGTTTTCTCTTTCATCTTATTCTTATATATATATATATATATATATATATATATATATGTATGTGTGTGTGTGTGTATGTGTGTGTGTGTGTGTGTGCGCGTGTGTGTGTGTGTGTGTGTGTGGGTTTGAGTTCTACGGTTTGAGAAGGTGTTTGAAGTTGTATTAAGAATGAATGATTAGTTTGCGGAATGGGTTCTACACTCTCTGCTATTTAAATCATCAAATAAGTTCGTTTTCTAAATTTCATGCTACGGTAACTTGAAGCTACCGGATAGTTGGTAGCTACAGAAACCAAATGCAAAACATAATCGTGCTCAGACCTTTTCGAATTTTGATTATAATAATTGTTTTTTTATGTTCACATTAAGGTTATTTTACCCCCCCCCCCCCGGAGACTTGGCCGATTTTCCTGTTTTCTGTTTAAGATCGCGGGCTATATTTATGTCTTGTATACATTTATAGAGAAGATTCGTTTACTGCAATACCAAAAATATTCAAAATAAGTCTGTAAAAAAGAAATATTTTTTTCATCAACTTAAAGCTTGCGGGACAAAAGCAACTAAAGTGAAGATCGCGTTTAACAATAATACTGAAAACAATCTAGGAAAAAAAATTTCTAGAAGTAATTTTATTTTGAACTAGCCGGGCGAAGCCCGGCTAGACTCGGGCTTCGCCTAGCTACGCTCAAGCCATCCGTGTGACATATTTATGTACTTCGGGCCCCACAAAAGAAAAAAAGCCTACAAATGTATTAAATTCAAGTGAATTAATTCCTTTCAATTTTCATTCCCGTCGCTGCCGACAGATGGCAGCACCACTGCTCCAGATGATTTGGTTTCTCAGCAGTGAGTGATTTTAGAATGAAAATATCTCTAAAACTATTGAATTAACAGAATAAGTGTACGTAGAAAAAATTATCAGTTTTCGAAGCTCTTTCCAAATATGTAACATTTATGTACTTTCATGAGAAAAAAATACACCAATTTTCCTGTATATTTGTCGGCCATTTTTTTTCGAGGAGTGGCCCGCCCGGATGAGTTACGGTCACGTGATCTCTCGACATCCACTTGTCCCTTTATTAGTATAGATTATAACGCCTTTCTCATATGCAATACTTTCTAGATGCATAGTGGGTTCCTCCCTGTATTGAAACACATAAAATTAATTCTACGAGAAAATAACATTTCCAGCCGTTCTCGAAACAATCAATTTCAATAAAAATCGCAAATACGACCAACGGTATATGAGGATGTCCAACTCGGCTCCTAAAGGGGGGGGGGGGGGGCATTCATTTATTTTTCAGTTGGAGCTAAGCTGCTCTGTGGGAACTGGCGGCCTGTTATTGCGACTGTATGTAATATGTTAAATCTGAAATTCTTAGCTGAATTGTTAAGTGACAGTTTGTTATATAGTGTCTTCGTAAAAGGTGTCCATGATTTCAGTTGTGCACACCTTGAACAACATTCGACCGATCGGATTTCGCGTAGCAGCAGATGGTATGTTAAGTCTGGGAGTTTCATTTTTCAATGTCATGGTGACCGTGACTGCGCTTAGGGCATGCGCCGACGCTGTGACGTCACGCTTCCTCCTACATGGGTTTTGACGTTGGATAGGAAAGGAAGGTCCAATTTTTTTGGTTGCCAGGAAGCCCTGTTTTAACTCCTTTAGACATTTTTCTATGGGTTTACCTGATAAACATTGTGTACGGCGAGAAGATCCGGGACTTCTCCATTTATTGGACAGTATCACTACTGCAATAGCGACTGGATTCTGATAGTATCGAGCGTACCTGGATAGCGATCAACTATCGCCTAGATTAGGGATTCTCAACGGGATCCAGGTGGACCCCCTGGGGGTCGATGGAAGTTTACAAAGGGTCTATAGTATTTCAGGGGTCTATTGGGGTCTATGATAAGTTTAAAAGAAATTTTAATTTTTAGGAATGTAATTATCTATATATATAAAACAGTTCCGTAACTGACTCATTCATTCACTGACTGACTGACTGACTGACATACAACGCACAGACCAAGCCGCTAGACCTAAAGAGCTGAAATTTTGCATGGCGATTCTTCTAATAGTGTAGGGGTGCACTAAGAAAGATTTTTCAAAAATTCTTCTTAGATTTTTTTAAATAAAATTTTTAAGTTGTTTTTTAAACTGTTTTTACGTTTGCATTTAAAATAATACATTGAGGGTTATAAAATTTATATCACGAGAAAGATCATAAAAATTCCTTCAAAATGAAATTTTTTTCGAATTTTTACCTCCATTTTCTGATTTTTGGTGAGTTTTTAAAGATTAATTTTTAGAATTTAATTTATTAAATGCTGATCACGTGATTTCTTTTTCTGGTACTTTCAATAAATTTATCGTCACGTGCGTAACAACTAAATAGACACAAAAA
The DNA here is from genome assembly GCA_907164885.2 of Dolomedes plantarius. Lineage (NCBI taxonomy): Eukaryota > Metazoa > Arthropoda > Arachnida > Araneae > Dolomedidae > Dolomedes > Dolomedes plantarius. Next base: position 16,070,342 of record OU015503.1, on the reverse strand, counting down.
AAACATTTTTTCTTTCTAATGCAGCAGACGATTGGATATTATCCAAAAAAATAAATATTCCTTTTCGATTTTTTTATAAATATATATATATAAATATTTTTTTACATCAATTGTATATATTGATTGCCTCATTTATTATAAATATATATATATATATATATATATATATATATATATTTTAGCATTAATTGCATACATTTACCGTTGTATTTAATTTGAATGTACTCCGTAGCGAAGCGCGGGTTTTCAGCTAGTTAGATAATAATATCCGTTTTAATATTGTACCAAATCCGAGCGACGGGAAGATATTCTAAATAGTAAATTTCATACACAGAAATAAATATGCCAGTTACCTCTAATTGAGTAAAAGAAATTTATATGACATTAAATCTTCAGTACACTTTTTCGAAACTTGCAGAAGAGTAGACAAGATAAAAACGTTGAATCTTCGCTGTAAGCTAACAATTCCAGCACCTAAGAACTTTTCTTTAAAATGGAGGAATTGAGATACATTAATTAATTACAATATAACAATTATTAACAAGTAGCATACGACCTTAAATTTTCCTCCTTCTAAGGACCCCGTCTTAAACCAGCCGAGACTAAAACTTTCCACAAGGAGAATCACCTGTTCAAAAACAGTCAACCGATCGCATCCAAACCAACTTTAGAAATGAACTTTTTATTACAGACTCTTATTCTCCTAGGAAACAAAACTGGTGTTGCCACACCGTTCAACCAAACCATTTTCCAGCAATAGACCCAAGAGCAGGATTTATTACTTACTCCATGGTAGACGCGTGAACGTGCTAAACCATTGTTTTTATTTATAGTAGACTCCAAAACATCGCATGTTGGCAACACGCCAAGTTGGCCCCAAACTCGTAACAATATGTATAAATACAGATATGCATAGGCAGAGTGATCCACGCATCTAAAGTCGAATGTCATGATGCTTTCGTATGCCTCGACTGCCGCCGTTGGCTTTTATTTGTGTACTAACACTAGGCAGAACTTGAGGAAAACCACTGGACCTTAAACAGCACGTGGGTCCTCCCGATTCAACCAGTCAGAAGCAGTTTCGTTTTTCCGTTGGCGGTGTTTATGCAATTACAATCTGTGTTTCTGAAATCTTGTTTATATTTGTGAAATTAAAAATGAAAATAGTACAAAAATATTTACAAGATAAAAAGAACTTTTTATATACCAAGTTTTTAAAATTTCTGTTGAATCATATAAACTTGACAATTCTATGTATTAATAAGTACTTTTAAAAATTTTTTTGATGAATTATCCCAAGAACTTGAAAGAAAATGAAGTTAATTTGCGTTTAACTTTTCGTTCCCGTTCCGGGCGATAGATGGCTGCACCAGTCTACAAAACAAAATTAACTGAAAAAAACTGAAAATTAATTTAATTCTGCTTAAAGATGTCTAAAAGCATTAAAAAATGCATTGTCACCGTGTTCTGAGCTATTCTAAAAGTTTCAAATGTCTAGCTAGTCGGGAAGTTAGTTAAAAATCGATTGCAAGATTTGTACTTGACAAACACACACACAAACACACAAACAAGAAAGCAAGTTAATAAAAACATGGTAATAATAAAAATTGAACCTAATGAACCACTTTTTCTAATTTTTTGTTCGTATTCTTAGTCATATTGTTATCTTTAAGTGTTTTATGGGCAAGTATTAGTATAATAATTATATTTTATGCTGTATATTATAGAAAAAATGTGAAGGGGTATCATTCTTTTAAAAGGGGTCAGTGTCCTAAACTTGATTCGTTTCTCTATCTTTTGGTGAAAAAATAAACCCCTTGAGTTCTATTATATGGTATTTTCCACGTTGCAATCACAGACACCTTTTTCAATGACCTTGTATTTGTGATCAGTTTAATGCTAAAATGTTAAATAAACCAATTTCGCTTATATGTCGAGTCGTTATCCACAAATATCATCGAACTAAACGCGACACTATCTTCATTTATCACTGATATATAAATGGTTATCAAAACGGAGAGTAACTTGTACTATATATAATAATTTATTGTTTCTTCAGCATTCGTATCACAGGAAGAATTGCCCTTAAATGCGTTCAATTTGTTCCGGTTCACTTAGCACGGCATTTCCATATGCACGTCTTAAATACGCTTGATGGCCGTTTACTTAACAATATCAGAGTTTCGTAATGCTCGTGAGACAAATCGGTTACGCATTATGCAAGCATGAGGCCGTTAACGATGTTGAATTTTCGAGCTCATATTAAATCATCTGTAAATTCTCGTCTTATAATCCCCTGACGCAAATTGAGTCCGACTGTAATAGTGTATTTCGAAAATTGTTATAGTGCTCATTGTCTGAAAAACGGTTTCTGCCGAGCGACAATGTTATGGAGTTTGTCGAACATTTACTGCATCTGTAATGTCGTTCGATTGAGGACACCTTCCGAAAGTCCAGCTTGGTTGTAATTCTAAAATCATTTTCAAAAAAGATATACTAAATTCTTAAAATAAAATAATGTGTGAGTAGAACTATATTAAGGGAGGGAGGAAGGAAGGAAAACGGTACTCGTTATGGTACTTTATATTAATCTGATTTAAAATTATATGTATATACAAACATATAATTTTTTGTATATATATATATATATATATATATATATATATATATATATATATGACAAGTTTACTATCCATATAAATTTACTTCTTCTAGGTAGTCGTGGCTGGATCCATGAAAATCACTAAACCACGCTTATAGGGGATTCTTTTATTATCCTTAAACTCCAAGAAAACCTTAGCTCAAACAACAGCTATTTCACCATTTCTCAACTTACACCCTTTCGACAACACGTTACCCCAGGCTCTGCCTTTAATTTTTTAATCCCCGCAGCGAGCAACCCAGTGCTGGAGGTTCGTGCGCAAACCGTTATATAACACATTAAGTGACTTGGTAGGTGCTGCCATCTATTTTTTGTAAACTATTTGATCCCAATTAAGAGAATTTCAAGTCGTGGCATATATATATATATATACACTCATGGACAAAAAAATTAGCGCACCAAGAAATAATTGCGGGATCGTAACGAAACTTGCAATAAAGGTACATGTCGGGGAGATATGCAAATGATTAGAAATGCAGCGTGATTGCGCGTTACGTATAGCCGGTAGAGGGCGTTGAACATCGTACTCTGTGGAGTATAAAACAGGTAACCAAAGCTTGTTTGAGTTTGCTGAATCATTTACAAAGGAAGAGCTGAGATAGACATGCCATTACGCCGTGTTCGAAGACAATATAAGCAGTTGTCGCAGTTTGAGAGGGGGAGAATCGTCGGGATGATGGAAGCTGGGTGGTCAGCTAGGCGAGTAGCTCGTCAATTAGGCCGCTCTGATTGTGTTGTGAGGAGGTGTTGGGACCAGTGGAACCGAGAGATGTCATGTACACGACGACTAGGTTCAGGACGCCTGTCGTGTTGCTACATCCAGTTTTTAAGTCAATTGGGCTCGGATCGTAAATTTATTTGGGTTAGTACAATTTGTCTTAGGATTTATTTGGGTGCGTTGTGTTTAATATTTATCTTCTTGAATCCAACCCAAAGCTCTGGATGTCGAACTTAGCAACCGAACAAAACTAAATACTATTCTCAGTCTTAGATTATTGTAAATTAACATCAATAACTTTCAAATCTAGACAGACTAAACAGTTTAACATAAGAAAATTTAGTTTATTTACACACTTAATATTTACATGTAACAAAAGAATCTTTCATTTTCCGAAAACAATGCACAATAATAATTTTTATCTTTCACAATTTATATTTTAAAATCACTTTGCTAAGGTTAGGGAGCGTCCCGAGCGCAACAACAAAATACTTTACTAATCGTTCAACACTAAACCTTTTCACTAAAAAAACTCCTTGCTCACGAAAAAACTAAATTCACTTTGCCTGAGTTGGAACTGAACAAATCAAAATCATTTATTTAACACTCACCCAATTAACCTTCATCAATTCAAGGTGCTCTCTTGGCCTTCTCGCCTCGCCTACGGTCAGGGATCACGTTGCTACGCCGGGCAGGGGGCCAACTTTATTTCTTTCACTATGAACTACCACTTCTTCTTTCACTATGAACCACCAAGGTTTCTTCTGTCGATCAATTGTAGTTGGGCTCTCCTTGGCGCGTACCTTCACTATCTTTGCACGGGCGCTGGGTATCTCTTTACGTCGTGAAACGGGATGGTGGGGCTCTTCTCGTCGTTTAACTTCTCGGCTGGGGCACGGGAGCTGAGTCTCTTGGTCTCGTCTGCAATTCTGGGTGCGGACCTCTTTATTTTACTTGGTCAACGCGGTCTCGCAGATGCCTTAACAGGTTTATGTGGACTCCTCAAGTCCACTTACGTTTATTTATTTAAGACGTGCTGGAGATGGGGACCTACAGCCTCCCCGATCAAGACTCTCTCTCTCACTTTTTTAAAAACTCTCCAATATATTATTTTTATCCCCTTTCATACTGAAGACTCCACCTTCTCATAAACTTCCATCAGCCAATCCGGCCATCGTAAAATTTTTATTTGCTGTACTCCCTCTCTCACCTTCTCATTGGCTTCTTAACTCAAACACGTTACGCCCTCACTTGCTTACCCTTGCGACCACCTGGTTTTCAAAATGACTCCTATACGAACCGTACTGCCATAAATCTAACAATAAAAGGCTTTTGTATATATAACGTCATCGTCTGGTTCCGTCACCTTATCTGTGTCTCCATCTCAGACCTTCCCCTCTTCAAAAACTCATAAAACTGTCTTGCAACCGGCTACGTCTTAAATTACTCCACTCAACTCTATAATTATCTGTCGGCGTTAAATTTGATTCCGACCTTTATCGCAAACATGTAATAAAGCAAGCTTTTTATTTAAAAGCGCTTTACTACAACGCCCTCGACAGACCAGTCGTCGAGAAAACCGCCACATCGTAAGAAATGCACGCGTACCGCCAACTGCTTCATCGGCCGCCATCCAGGCACAGGTAGCACCTTCACTAGGGGCCTCTGTGTTTTCTCGAACCATACGAAGGCGCCTGGCTGAAGGACAGTTGGTATCGCGGCGCCCTTTACGTGTGCTGCCCTTGACGCCCACCCATCGACATCTCCGTTTGGAATTTTGCCGCGCACGAGGAAACTGGACTGCAGCGGAATGGAACCAAGTCGTCTTTAGCGACGAATCCAGATTCAATCTCGGCAGTGATGACAATCGTGTTCGTGTGTGGAGAGCCCGTGGTGAACGCTTCAATCCTGCCTTTGCTGTACAGCAACACATCGCTCCCACAGCTGGTGTGATGGCATGGGGTGCCATTGCCTACAATACACGGTCACCCCTAGTATTGTTCCGTGGCACCATGACAGCCCAGCGGTATGTTCATGAAATCCTGCAACCACATGTGTTGCCACTCATGCAACGGCTCCCAGGAGCCATTTTCAACATGACAATGCTCGGCCTCATACGGCAAGGGTGTCACAAGACTGTCTCCGCACTGTTACTACCCTTCCTTGGCCTGCCCGATCCGCAGATTTGTCTCCAATCGAGCATATCTGGGATCATTTGGGACGACGAGTTGGGCATCCCACGAGTTTGAACGAACTAGAGGCAAGGTTACAGCAAATATGGAACGAAATGTCTCAAGACATCATACAGAACTTGTATGACTGAATGCCCGATCATATCGCATCGTGCATTCGCGCTAGAGGGGGTCCAACGGAGTATTAACTCCTCCGTTCTTTTGCCTTTTTCTCTGAAATAAATTGTCCTTTTTCTTTGATTTTCTTATCATTGACTTATATCAAAGTAGTCATTACGTATGTAAAATTTCGTTTCATTTTGACGACTCCTTCTTGGTGCGCTAATTTTTTTGTCCATGAGTGTATATATTCATACATACACATATATGTGTGTGTGTATGTGAGAGAGAGAGAGGTTAAAACATTATTTCCATCGTAAAGTTGTAGTCGTAAGCCAGAGGTGGTTAATTTTCAATAAAGAATACAGTTTCATACATAAAAACACATTTATCATTTCTATTAGCGATATCAATGGCGGTCTTCTCCAGACCAGAATCTCTTGAGCATTTATTGCTTGGCGAAATGACTTTGCATGCAAGGCGAGAAACCGTGTTCTGTTCTCAAACTAATATTTGGCGCTATATATACATTCGCCAAGTGATGTTGAAAGCCAAATAATTTTATTTTTAGCTTGCTTACTCTACTGAAACAATTGACTAAACAATATTCAAACTGTCTGAATAATAAAGATAGTTTGGTTGGAATCTTTTTTTTTACGTGTTATAAGTTACGTACAGACAGAAGTTTTGTTTAGTTTCATTTACTATTACTTTAGATTTTGATAAATAGAAGTAGTGAGATCAACAAGAAATATTTTACACCTGGAACTAAATAATACAATGTAAAATACATTGTAAATTCAAAGCATAATTAAACATGGTTAAAAATGTAAACAAAGGGTCACTTCAGGTTTGTTTAAAATTATGATTGAGACCAAAATATTGTGTAATTTACCTAGAGAACTCCGTATACAGAAGGTCGTTCACACTTTATGGAAACGATTTTGATCGCTGAGTTTTATGTATAAATGCCGTATGTTTTGAGGTGATTTGCTTCTATCTGATAGCCATGGTACTTGGCAATAGCTCTAACTCGAATTTTCCATGAAAGTAAATATTTTCTTAGTACTGTCATGTCAATTTTACCCAATTCCTCTTGAACACTTTTCCATAGTCCGTTCAGGGTTCTTAGATGCCGTTTACCTAATGTTCGTATTAAAAAAAACCGAAATCGCAAAAGTCCATTGGAGAAGCGTCAGGTAATTTTACAGGTATTTCATTAAATGGGATACATTTTATTCCTGTTTCTGATTCTTTCTTTGCTAAATAAGCGGCAGTTGATTTAGACATGTGACTACAGGCTTTGTCCATATAAGTTCAACTTTATCAATGTCCTTTCCATATAAGACTGGAATTTATTCTTAAAAATTGGTTCTAAAATATTCTGCTGATACTAGAGTGAATTAATTTTGGCTTTACTTGAGACTGTTGTTATTTTTAATTTGCCGTTGAAACAAAATACTGCAACTGTCATGAATATCTTTGGGAACTTTTCTGTACACTGACGAAACCCTTTCGTACGGTCTTTCCCGTCAGTATAGCAATAGAAAATTGATCTCTTTTTATTTCAGTCACTTAAATACACCCCTGCATTATCGAGTGTTACCACAAATTTCCATTTTTCAGCAGCTCGGTGTTTTTCATATAATTGTCTACAATTTATTTTTCTTTTATCAATATGCTTTGGTAAAAGCAGATGAACTTTAGGTTTAAACATTTTGCAAAACTTCAAATCTTTATGAACAGTTTTACTTACAGTGCCGGAAGACATTCTTAGTTTCGATGCAATGGATCTTTGAGTCAGCGAATTTTCTTTTAGGATCAGAGACTTCACTTTCTTGATATTTACCTGCGTTCGAACAGTCTTAGGATGAGGTTTCGCGGTCATGTTTTAGTTTTTACTTTCAATTAGACGATTTTTCCTTTTCAAATTTAATACATTATAAATACATTTTTTTGAAATGCCATAATCACGATTTTTACACCGCTTTAAATTTGTTGATACGAATTTTTCTCCTCGGACAGCGCAGCTACGTAACCTTAGAGCTATCTGTTAATTTTAGGAGCCATTTTCAAAATAAACCTTTTATTTTACATTCCAGTCAAAACAAACAGTAGCAGCCGATTATTCTGAAGTTGCCAAATTTTTATCTCAAAATGCAAACGACAAAAATAAATTACAAAATCGTTTCCATAAAGTGCGAACGACCTTCTGTATCAGATCTGGAGCAT